>PVLD010002049.1:0-64240 GCA_004027595.1 Dinomys branickii
TGCCCGAGGCCGGCTGCCTAGCGCGGGGGACTCCAGATCCTGGCAGCAGTGGCGAGCATGGCTCAGACTTGAGTCTGAAGTGGGAGGTGCCGTGGGGCCGCGTTGTCTACTCAGGAATTTGCTTACCTCTGGCCGATTCGGAATGTTTCTGTGAGCAAGGGCCTCTGAGGCTGATGCTGTGAGTGCTGGAATGAGGGAGTGGGCTCGGGGTTTGTGTGGAGCGGTGGCTCCTTCTTTTTTTGCCTTCTCTTCCTCTGAGTGCGCCATGGTGGTCCGCTGAGGTTTTTCTCCTGGAGAGGTCTTGTTTGCTCTTTCTGAGGGTTTCAGTTCCTCTTTCAGATCTTTCCTGGGTCTGGGGCATCAGGGCAACCATTTCTCTCCTTCTTGTCTTTCTTCTATTGCTGTATTTCAGTGTCTCATTGGCAATCCTCCGGACGGATCTTCCTGTGCTATTTACCTGGTCACCATCTTACCAGAAGTTTCCATTCTTAGTATTGAATATCCCTTTACACCAGCCATATATATTTTTAATGCTATGGAACATTAATTTCTGTGCTAATAAGATAGATATTCATTAACCTAATCATTTCTACAATCAACTTTAAAATTAATTTTTGTAGTAATTGATTAAAGATATTAAAATTGTTTTTCTAGAAAAAAACTGAAGTGAAAGAAATTATTTCAATCTATATCATAGTATATTAGTCAAAGTTCATTCAATGACCTCTAGCATAGGGATATACACTTGTACTTTGTTAGAAGAGTTTGACTTCATAAACTGGTTTGAACTGGTTAAGTAGTCTTGGAAAAGCTTCTTAGTATTTGATGGTGGGTGTTGAAGTTCACAGGGTCTGTAGTCAAGACAGGAAGATCCATAGATACAATGGGAACAGCAAGGAGAACTTGGAGGCCATATGAATGCTAGGAGGCCTACTAGAACCACACTGAAACCCTGTGGTGGACATTCACTGCCTTGAAGCCCAGGGGTGCCAATCTCCTGCAGGTGATCATGGCCTGCACCACTAACCCAAGCCCACGTGCCAGAAGTTGGAGGAACTAAAGGCCAATTTTGAGAAGCTGGCAGTACGGTCTTAAGAAGAGATGAACAGGTCTGAGACAAGGAGTGTGGGCTTCCCATTTACCATCTGCCTCTCTTAAAGGAACCTCTTTTCTGGTCCATGCTATTGAGAAATGCACCACGCAGACAACTTGTCAAAATGTAATAGAGTGTAGCTAAATGTTAACTTCACAAAACCGCCATGCCTGGCATTCTTCAGTGAACCACACTTCAATTAGTTTCCTTAAAAAATTCTGAAGTTCAGAAATATATGTAGATGTATCCCTCAATGGCTACAATACCTGCCTCCCTAACACTTCAAGTACCTGGCAGGTGAGCCTGCAGATGTGAGTGACTGCCAGAAGGGTTAATTTGATTTAGTAATCAAATCTGTTTTGCTTAACTAAAACATCGGGATGGATGATTTAATCATGGATATGTGCAAGTTTTAAATTTTTTGAAAATGTATTTTTAATTTTATTTTATTTTATTTTATTTTATTTTTTTTTTTTTGCGGTACTGGGGATCGAACTCAGGACCCTGCGCTTGCTAGGCAAGCGCTTATTCCACTGAGCTATATCCCCAGCTCCGTATTTTTAATTTTAATAGCATTATTTCAAATGAATAATCAGCAGGTGGCTTAAAATAAAAATTTTAAAACATAACTGTGCTATATAATTCAAGGTAGCACCTGTTATACCACATGAAGAAATTTTTCTTCACAGTAGACTTGAGATAAATTATCTTTTATCTAATTGTAATGTTATAATTTGCCATTTATTTTCTCATTTAAAAATATTTAATGATCACTAGTGCCAGTAAAATTAACATTTCCCAGAGAAAAATAAGAAAAATGTTTGGAGATAGATTCTTTACTACCTTAACTTAAATTAGGTAGCAGTTCTCTCAGATTCTTAAAAGGTATAGTTAACAAATTTAATATAATTTTCTTTATTTTGATGTCGATATTTAAAATAACCCTGAATTTAAACAAAATTGAGAATTAACTTTGGGGTTTTTTGCTTCATTTCAAATTAAAATTGAATCCATATAAAAAGCACTAGAAAAATAATATTAAAATCTAGAAATAGGAATCTGAAAATGTGATGTCAGGTTCCCAAATGAAAAGTAAGAAAAATATAAATAAAACAGAGTAAAAAAGAAAGCAACTTCTACAGCTCTTTTCTGCCTTAAAGCATTTGCAATATATTCATCTACATGAAATGGAAACAAGATTTCCAATTACAGTAATATGAATAAGTAATTATTGAAACAGTAATTCATCTTCCAACTCTGTAATCAATTTTTTGTGAAGTAAAAAAATATATAGTTAGCTGTGTCATCATATTAGTTTTTTCTTACTTTTGTCTTTGTGTTGCAGTCACAAAATTATGAACATACAAGCATATACCCAAAAAGTTTGGAATGAAAATGACATTAGCATTTACAAAAAAATTTCCACTTGAATGCCGTGGACCTTTTCCAAGACAGTAACATATAGGACAGTAGGCTTGCTTTCTCAGGAGTCCATAGTATTCCACTACATTGTCATAATATCATTTACTTAATCTTCTAGTTTGGTGTATTTACTTCTTTCCTTTCACGTGTGTTCATTTTATTGTCACTCGTAATTCTGCAAGGAAACGCTCCTACATTGATAATATAATTCCTTAAGCCCTGATAAATACATTTTTACAAGCAAAATTGCTTAGTCACAAGATTTTTCCATCATTAATTTTAAGAGACTTCCCCTATAATGTTTGAAAACATGTTCCTATCCCAATATTTTATGATCCTTAGTTATTGTTTTATAAATTCGTGCCAACTTTATAAGATAAAAAGGTATTCTTCTATTTTAATTAACATTTGAAATTTTAATTAGCATTATGAATTAGCAGTTTTCTATCATTTTTAAGGCTGAGCATCAAGCTGTGTTTTTAATAACCAGTTGTATTTGTTCTATCAATGATCTATTTACATACTGTATTTGTTCTATAAATTATCTGTTTACCTACCTTAAAAAGTTGGGGACTGTTTAGTGATGAGGCGGTATCCCAGGTACACGAAGCTCATTAGTCCATCGGTGCATTTCTTGTAATTTTCTGACTATTATTATTATAGAAAACAGTACATATACATACCCACAAAATGTAGTAAATAATTGTAAGGTACACGGGGCCATCATTTTAGAGAAAGTATTTCACTAAGGTGAAGAAACGGCAGTGACCTGTCCAGTCCCTTGGTTTCTTTTTGTTTTCACCTGTCTACCCATAAATGCATGCAGTAGCGACTTTCATGCCAATTACTTTCCCATGAATTGCTCTTATTTTCTTTATAGTTTACTACCTATTTATGAGTCTGCAAATAACAGAGCTCAGTTTGGCATGCCTGGTCCCCAAAGACAGCCATCCCACCGTCACTGCTGTTTCTCTCTCTTTGATGCCATCAGTGTCTGCCTATGCTGTGAATATTCCAAATATATGCTCCTTTTTTACATATTAAAACCAAACAAATGTCCCTTGACCTCCCATTCCATTCCAGTTTCAACTCTTGTTTTGTCTCTTTCCCTCTCATCAAAATAATGCCTGCGGCTTCTCACCTTCCTTTCACGATTTTAAACATTGCGGTAATATAAACACAAAACGAAATGCACTATCTTTGCCCTCTTAAAATGCACGGTGCAGTGGCATTAATTACCCCCACATTGTTGTGCAGCCATTATTACACACGCTGGGAACTTTTTCTTCATCCTGAACTGAAACTCTACCTTATAAATAATCACTCCCAATTCCCTCCCTCCCCTGGAGCAACCACCACCTGCCTCACAAATTTAATTACTCTAAGTAATTCTTACATATGGAATCATGTAATATTTGTCTTTTGCATAGTTTAGATCACTTACAATAATGTCTTCAAAATTCATTCATGTTAGAATTTCATTCCTTTTTTAGTCTGAACAACATTCCAAAGGGAAATAAGAAACAATTTGTTTATTTACTTATTCACCAACGGAGATTTGAGTTCCTTCCATTTACTATTATAAGTCTGCAGTGAATAGGGCGTACAAATATCTCTTGTCCACCTTCATTTCAACCCTTTTGAGTATGCATCTAGAAATGTAACTGTTGTGATTTTATGCTTGACTTTTCAACAAAGCAACATCCACTTTTCCAGTGTCTGCAATCTTTGACGACACAGTTCTGCAATATTTCTCTGAGTTACATCTGATATATTTTCTTGGAATTTCAAATTTTCTGTAATAAAATGTGCTACTATTTCTATTTATGGCTATTGTGTCACCTGTCATTTTTAATATTATCCACATCTTTTTTTCCACAATAATTGCACTTTAAATGCAATAGTAGAAAATAAATTTTATGTAAGAATTTATGAATAATATTTGCCTGCATATAGGAGACATTTTATGTTCAGAAATACGTTCTCTAATTCTGTAAGATTCTATACAAGGCAGAAATATGTAATGTTATTGAAACTGCATATTGTTGTGAAAGACAGTATTCCGATTGTAAGCGCAGGTGGCCAGAGTTTATCTTATTTGTTCCTTTGTTCTGAGTTCCTAGCAAATTATGAGCTATGAAGAACTTGCCCAATAAATATTGAATCAATTTCAGTTAATTTTAGATTTTCACATTTCAGTATATATAGGTTAACTATTGGTACATGAATATCAAGCTAGAGTATTTTGGATGAAGTCAGTCATAATATTTACCATAGCTTTTCTTCTTCTGGGATATGAAAGAAAAGACACATTCCCAAAATGTGGCATGTGTCAAATTATCTTCTACGGTAGAGATTTGAACAAGATCCCTAGTGATATTTCACCCTGTTATCATGAACTACTTAGAAAAAAATGTCAGAATTCATTTGTTACTCTTCAGAAAAGATATTTCAGCGGTCACCATGACAGTTAAAGTGTAATTATTTTGACAAATAGGTACGATCGCAATGTGGATGTGGGTGATAACATTTTTTTTCATAAATCAGTCCTCATAAATAATAAACATTTAAGTTTCTTTAGATTTTATTAACCACAAGATGAGGGGAAAATTAAGAATATTTTACAGAATGTCCTTGCAAATAAAGGTAACTTTGATATAAAGTGTTATGACTTATTCATAAAATGTTCTCCAAAAGTCTCTTGTGTTTAGAAGTGGGGTTTTGGAAGCCAACTGCATGGTGAAGCTGTGATAGCTGACTTGCAGTTAGGAAGTAGTGTCTGATTGGACTAGGTGGGTCACGTGGGGGCATGGCCTGCCAGGCCATATCTCCCTCCCTGCCTCCATCTCCTCCCTTATCTGAGCAGGTGTCCTTCAGATCAGGCTCTTCTACCATGCTGTTTCTGTATTTGAGCATCTCTGCCTCCTCCATGGCCCCCTGGCATCCTGCTTCTGTCCTGGAGCTGGCCAGTCAGGGACTGAAGCCATAAGCCAAAATAAGCCTCTCCCCCATCAAAGTGTGCATATCAGGTATCACGTCCCACTGGCAGGAAAGTGGGTGCAACACAGGAATTCTCTCCAGCACAGGTGGACGATAGTAATGATACTGGCTTTATTCACTGAAATGAGAGAGCACGGCTATCTTCCTGGGAAGATTTACATGCCATTGTGCAATATGTAAAAGTTATCTGTTCCAAAGATTTGTGGCCATTGAAATGGAGTTCTACTTACTTGTAAGAAAAAATATATTTTTTCTCTCTCTGTCTGTCTCTCTGTATTTCTGTCTCTTGTTTTCTCTTCCCTTGCTTTTGCTGTCTTCTGCCACCTTGAGCAGTTGCCCTCTGCCATGTCACTCTACCTTGGGTCCAGCTGATTATGGACTGAAACCTCCACAAACTGTGAACTAAATAAATCTTTCCTTTCTTTGAAGAATATTAGTCTTTCTAATACAATATAGTACATATGGTATTAAAAAGCCTTCCCCCAATACATATCATCTGTAAGTTTTGATAATAAGCAACAAAGAACTATATCCACATACACAATGAGATGTGTGTAAAAATGTTCACAGCAGGAACTTTCATGATAGCTGAAAAGCAGAAACAAACAAATTTTCTACAAACAAGAGAATGGAAATATAATGTATGATAGTTATTATAGAATACTATATACAACAACGAAAATGATTAAAAGCCTGTTATATATATCTAAGTAGATGAATCTCAAAGAAAACACAGGAGATAATTAGAGCAAATTGTAGAATAGGCCACATAGCTTTAACCATTAAGATATGCAAAAGCAGATACAAAATTATATATGTTAATTTGTACGTATTTGTGTGTGATATGCATGTATGTGTGTTCCAAGGAGGGCTGATTCAGATCTCTCATCTGGGGGATGTGAGTACCCAATGACCTTGGATAAAAAATCCTCACACGTGTTCCTTGTGTCCTGATGATCTGACTCTGGGGTCTGCTATATCCAAATATATTTATGGCTAGAAGAGTGCTTCCACTGAAGAAATACATAATTTTCTGTTATCTATCTTAGATATTTCTGAAGAATAAATTAAATATTATACAAATTATTAGTATGTTTTCTGTTAAAAAAAATCTTCTGAAGCAAAACAGTAACAAATTTTCATCATCATGGTGTCTAGCAGCCAAAACAGACAAAAGCTTAAATTTTTACACAGATTTGAATAAAACAGTGCATATCACACAGTGGCATGTAAGTCTTTCCATGAAGGTAGCCACGCTCTATCTCATTTCAATGAATAAGACCAGAAATGAATAAATGAATAAAACAGAGAAAAGCTTTAATTAAAGAATTTAATCTGTACCATATCCAAAAGTCAAGTATGAGATTATATTTCTGGGTTGAAATCATTTATTTAAAATTACTGCATAAAACTAATACATCATGGTCTTCCTTGGACTTCTGGTGATAAGTGTGATTGCCCTTGAAACCTGTCAGTAATCAAAGACAGAGGACCTTAAGAACCAATAAAACTAGTCTGTGAAATTAGAAGTGACTTTTAAAAAGCATTTCTAGAACCACTGATGAGATATCTTGCTTAATTAAAATCCAGTCATGAAGAAAGACTTGAAGAAAAGGTAAGTGTTCTTTGAGGGTTCCCACCCATTGTGCACGGAAAGGAGACTAAAATGTTTCCACACTCCAGAAAACAAATGAGATAATGACAGATATCACCAAATTTCCTGTGCATGGTTTATAAAGTGAGAGAAAAACATGTGCTTACATTAAATGCGTAAGATAATTAAAGGCTTTTAAAATTGTTACCAAATAATCTGTAGAATAGAAGCATTAAAAAAAAACCTTATAAAATTATATTTAAAAATTGCCTTTACCACTATCTACTGATGGACGTGTCATTCTTGTGATAGCCTTCCAAACAATGCTATTTGTTAACCTCTTGTTTCCTCATCATAGTGGATTCATATTCCAATCATTTTAAGATTTAAGAAAAGTCAGATAAAGAGCGAACACAATAGCAACTACATTACTAATGAAATACTGTATCCTATATGAGTTTGGAAAATTATTTGTGGTTATCTATATGTTTACTTCTGAGAACAAAGAGGCTTAGAGGCATTGGATTAGTGTCACAAAGCATTTTGGTCTCTTTGAAGAGGAGCTGGGAGTTGATCCCCTGTCCTATTCCCAGAGGCCCCCTCTTCCCTTGGTATTGCTCTATGTCCACTTTGTAAATATACACAGGAAAAGAGATGAGCCTTCCCTCAAGACGTCCAACCAACACTTATTTTGCACCTGACTTTTCTCCCCTACTTTATGTGTAGTGTTTATATTTTCCTTTTCATTTTGCCAACATCTCCTTTGGGCGAAGATGACATTTCTTGAAATTTTCAGCATAGAGGATGTGATGGCTTTCATGTTTTAAGAAGATCACTTTCCATGCCATGGTAGATTGACCTGAACCCTACCCGGCACCAAAAGACTGAGCAGCAGGTGTTTGTTGCCATAGAATTTCTCCACTCAAAAACCTCACTCTCTTGCTTCTTAACCCAAACCTTGAACTTTTTTGATGCATTGTTTGGACATGATCTGTTCCTATCAACTCTTAACTATAAAATGGAATAATACATAAAATTTTTACATATAGCAAGGATTTAAGACCTTAAATTCAGAATTTTGTGTTCTTTCACATGTAGTTCATCACCACCCCTGATTTTTAAGAAGCAATACAATGAATAACATTAAAAATGCTCCATGAATCTGGTCTGAAGGATGCATAACTGATTGACAAGATAAGATGATAATATAAATGATAAGATAAATGATGATAAATAATAAATGATAAGAATTTGCTTGTTTGGCCTCTCTTGTAGTGCAGTGCAGGCACAGTGAGTTCTGATGGAGACAGCAGCCCTCTACGAAGCAGAACTAGGTGAAGACAATATAAGAATATTTCTCTTTCCTATAAGATAGTGGAGAAAGTGTATAATGGATTTTTTTTCCCAATACAGTGGTGCCCTTCTTGAGGTCTAGGAGTTTTTTAAGGGCTTGAAACACTTCTTGCTTAAAGTCCTAGAGTAGGTGCTCTGTAACATGCATCTCACCTTGTGCAGTCCAGTTCTTTAGTGTAGGTGGAGACAGTGCAGTAAGGAACTTCCTTTCAATATCCTGGGTCTCTGAGCCTGAGACAAAAAAAATTCTGAGAAATTTACAATGCACAATCCAAAAGTTATATAGATTAATGGTGGCAGTCCTGCAAGAACTACAACACAGGGAATTTTCCAAATTATATGACATGCAAAATGCAGAAGAGTGAACTTCTGACAAGAGCCAAGAATTGTATATGCCAGCCTTATTTGAAAGAGGAGAGAAGGAGAAGTCTAGAGACTGAATCACCTACGGCAAGAACATTATGGTAACAGAATCTCATACTGGACATCACGAATGGACACATACCTGAGGACTTGCGGCAATTTCATGTCAAGGAGAAAAAATGTCCTCTTGACTAAAGGGCGTCCTTTAGTCCTGTTTTCACAATGTTTAGGCAACCATATCAGCTGGTGATCATACACTGTCTTTTACCACTTTGATTTGAGCCAGCTAAATTCGGAGAGAGAGAGACCTTCAGAATCATTCCTTACTCTTAAGTGAGTCTCTTTAACTGCATCAGATACCTAATCAAACTCTAGTAGGCTTACAGGTGACCATAATGCATTTAACCAGAATTAAATAATAAGGAGAGATCAAATTTTAAACTACAAATCATGGGGTAGAAAAAACTGACCTTGAATTAATATTAATGTGATTCATTTTTCATACTTTAGGGGGAACAGGGAACTGTTTGCCAGACAGCCTAAAAACCCCTTACAATTAAATAAATAAACACAATTCTTGGATTTTAATGTAAATTCCTGTAAACTTAAGGGCTGTATGAGTGAGGATTCTTGTCTGATTTGCTCACTGGTGTACTTTTCGGTGTCTAGAGCAGTGGTAGGCTCCTACTACGTGATCAGTAAATTCTTACTCAGCACGTTGCTTTTTACCTACCTGCTTATTCTTACCTAACACCGTGAATGATAAGGGATTTTCACCAGATTCTGCAAGAATAAAATATTGAATACAGTATCACCGATATATTTATTCTTCTTAAATTCCATAGCCTAGACTAAATGGACAAATACCTTGTAAAACACAAATTTCCAAGTTCATATAAAGAAGGGTGAATTTAGGACACTTATATTTGGTTTTAAAAACTGTCTATTAGAAATTGTTACATAAAGAAAATTTCAAACCTTAATTGTATTGCTAGTAAATTCTGTCCACATTTAAAGAAGGGAAAAAAATTATAACAATGTTAGCTTTGTTCAGTGAATAAAGGAATAAATCCCAGCTGGGTTCATGTGGTAGCATAACCCTGATACCAAAAATAGATGAGAATGAAGAAATTTGACAATCATTGTCAGTCATAGACACAAACCTAAACATTATAACTGTAAAATTCCCAGATTGTACTCAGCAATAAAGAAGAAAAGGGTCATTCTCCAAGTAAACAAATGTCTTCCATGAATAAAATTTAATTTAACCCTTGATATTAATTTATATAATGATTAATATTAGTAGAATATAATATACAATAAAGGAGGATATCAGTGGATGAGAAAATATATTTAATAAAATGTAACATCTACTTTAGTCACTTTGCTGCTGGGACAAAATACCCACAATTTAGAGAAGGGGAGTTTTATTTGGCTCATATTTCTCAGTAGGTTCAGCCCAGAGTTAGCTGGCTTCAAGCAGAACTAGCGTGGTAGAGGACAGCTGCTCATCCTAAGGCAGCCGGAAATAGAGATGGCAGGAGCCAGGGACTAGAACACACCCTTACAGGTCAGGCCTCCTCCAATCAGCCCCCACCTAGGAACACATGAGACTTGGAGGAGACATTTTATTTTATTTTAGGTACGGGGAATCGAATTGAAGACCTTGAGCTTGCCAGAGCAGGCGCTGTACCGCTAAGCTATATCCCCGACCTTAGGAGACATTTTAGATCTGAATTGTAATCAAATTCATCCATGGTTTTTGCAAAGAAGGAGAATCGGGCATAGAAGAGTAGTTTATTTCTTAATTTAAAATACCAAAAATTAACCTCTTATTCCTGGTGAAATATTGTTTGCCGCAGTAAATACAAGAATAAGCAATAACGCCCACAAAAACTTTCTTTAAAGGTTTACTGGCAACCGGAGGTAGACCAATGAAGTAATAAGAACAAATAAAAGATATTTAAGCTTAAAAGGAATTAAAATTTAAATATTTTTAGATTCTATGCTTATATATTTTGAAGGGATGGGGAAAAAGTAAAGAAGGAAATGAAAAGTGTATATATATATATATATATATATATATATATAATAGTTAATACAGCTATACTACTACTTTGTTAATTCATTTTTAAAAACTTTAATGCTTATATCATTTGATCAATTTTTCATGCCTGTATCTCATAATCTGAACACCTGCTTTGAAGATAACAATATGCAGCACCCTATTGCTACTCTTCTATAACCTTATTTTGAAATTTGTATCACTGCTTTCATTGCTTTTCTCCTCTTTAAACCAGAAAGAAGAAAATACAAAAGAATTTATAAACCAGCAGAAATAATAAGTAAAATTCACAGTACTACTAGTTATAATTAAAAGCCAATAGATTTCTTTGTACACAAAATAAATAATTCTAACATAACATTTGAAATGGTGTAAATTGACATTCAATACCCAACTATAAATCTAAGCGGAACCTATCAGTTATCTTTATGAAAACAGTGAAATATTGCTAACAGAAATTTCCGTGGTTCATAATACATGCACAAGTACATTTTGTTAGCATATTTGTTATGTGCCACTACCCACTTATTAGATTATAAATTGAATGTGGTCTCAAAAAAATATTTTCTGGTAGCATTTTTGTGACAGTATGTGAAAATTCAAGAGTTGAATCTACTTACATCAGAAACCTTTCAGTAGTAAAGACAAAATTGAAGAAAATTAGTTACCAATTCTTACTATAAAGTTTGAGAAAGCACAATAATATGGTATGATTATAGGGAGGGGTGAATTATTCAAAAGAATAATATCAATTGTTTATCAGATTGAACCCGTTTCATAAGTTTTGGCAATTCTTCCCAATTAATATTTTCGTCTGGCTTATACTAAGTTCAGCAACACACTGTGTACTTCCTCCACCACTATTAGAATATACATATGAAATTTACATAAGTTAACAGAAAAACAGATATTGAGCAAATGATAGAAATATACATTAAAAAATGTATGCATGTAAGTTATTAAAAATGTAGAAGTGCATTTAGTTGCAGTGAAAATCAAGGAAATGGGAATTGAAACAGAGAGTCCGCTTTATACTTATGAGCTCGCAAGAAATGGAAACTAACCATGCAGGGCTTTAGGAGAACAGAAGTCCATCTGCGCTGCTGCTGGGCTATATGGTGTGAGCACAGTCATCCTCACACTGACAGTGAACTGGCAAAGATGAAATAAGACCGTTTCAATAAATAAGATACTAAACGACCCTTTGGCCCTGCAGTCCAACTCAAATGTATATAGCCTAGAAAAATTCTGACACTGGAGCATAAACTTCCTTCTATAAGAAGTTTTGTGTCAATGAAAAATAAGAAGCATTGTAGGTATATGTCACTGATGTAACAGAAAACAAGAATATATTATATAGCACACCATGGAATTCTATCAGATATTAGAAATAAATGGATACGTGCTAATATACAAGCACATGGATCAACCTCTCTAACAGTAAGACAAATTACAAATAGATACAAATAACTGAAAAAATATTATCTAACAAAACTAGATACAAATAAATTTCATCAGACCTATTTTCTACTGGAACGTACATGAGTGTTAGGATTAAAAGAATTCAACAAAAGTGTAAATGGAAACACTTTTTTCTCAGTATTTCTGGCCTAAGACAACAAAATTCTTTGGGCAGAGTAAATTATGGATGATGGAAATTTATCATTCATGTCTAAAGACTGACCTGTCCAAGACCAAAGCATTGGGTGATTAGTGTCTGGTAAATATCTCTGTATCCTCACATGGAATGGGAACAAATGCCATCCATCAAGATGCTTGTGTGAGAGCAGGATTGTTTGTATGTGTGAGGGAATGCTCCTCCTAATAACTCCTAAAGGACATACCTTTTATTACTATCACACTGAGTGTCAGGTTCCAACAAGCGACTTTTCAGGAACACCAATCAGCTAGTGCCTCCCTGAAGTAATAGTTCTAGTGTTTCACAAATTAAGTTTTGCTAATTCAACACTCTCTCCTCAAGTTTCTAAATAAAGTATATTCATGGACTGATACATTAAGTGTAAAAAAATGCTATCCAAGTTAGTAGTCTAAACCAATGCAAATTTTATTATGTCAGCTTCCATAGGCCAGGAGTCTGGGCAGTGCTTGGATGTATTCTCTGCTCACAATTCCATACGGCTATAGTAAACATGTTGGCCCCGCTGTGTTCTTATCCGACTGTACCTGGGGAATAACCTGTTTCAAGAACATTTGGCTTATTACTGAAAGTAATTTCCTTGCAGCTGTATAATTAAGGCAATTTTTTTCTTTCTACCTGTTGTCTGGTGCCTGCTATGTGCTAGTCGGTTGACCTTAATCCTTGGCATCTGACGCCCTCCATAAACTCATCACAAATTACTTCTTCAAAGCTGGAATGTGAACTCTCCTTCCAGTCTTCCAAGACAAGGTTTTCAATAAAGAAAAGTAATTGTGAGAGTGGCATCCCAGCACCTCTGTTATATGCCATAACCAAATGAATCAATGCTTTATTCTTCTAGTTAGGAGCGAGGCCTGCCTACAGTGAAGCAGTGGAGACATGATTTCTTCTGGGTCCCACTAAGGTGCATCTTTTACACTCTGCAAAACACTGTAATGAGTAAAGCACTCCCAACCTATTCTAACTCATGAATGGATTTCTAAATCATATTAAATGAAAAACACTGGAACCAAAAAACATTCTATTTAAAACTTATGTGTATATGTATTTAAATTCACAGACTCTTGCTACAAGACAGAAAAATGAACTAGTAAAAGTGATCGTTTCTCCTAGGAATCATAAGTTATGGGGACAAGGAAGCTAAAGCTGTTTAGTAATTACCACTTTTGTATTTGCAGCTTCCCACAAAGTTTATATTAAAGCTCTTTCAAAGAAATGTGATGGCCAGTTAGTACCTCAGCACCAGTGTGTTTGGGAATGAACAGAAAGCTTGTAAAATATGGTTTCTGGGTGTATCTTTGTCTTTCTAGAAAAGATTGTCTTTTGAATCAATAGATCCTGTAAAGATCCACTTTCACTAAAATGGCAGGTACAATCTATTATATTGTGGCATCAGACAGAACAGAAAAGTTGAGGAAGAGTGAAATGATTCTCTCTTGCTATTATACACTTAGTACAGCAAATTATTAAAACTTACTCTTCTTTCAATACGAAATGCAAGTTAATCAATATTCCCCATGTATAAATCCTAGTATGTTAACTGACACATATTTGTGACTTATTTTCCAGGCATCATCATATTGGTCTTCTAAGGAATGCAGTAACATACTTTGGAAGTCATTGCAGTATATTGTCAGCATATTTACATCTCAGACAGGCAGAGACCACATGTTTCATTTGTGTCTTTTCAGAATCTGTCAGTAATTGGATCTTAAATGGTTGTCAGTAAATGATTTTTAAATGTTCATTTTTCATAGAAATGTAAATGTTTGAAAAGATCAATTTTTTATAAGATATTATCATCCCCACCTTAAAGTTTTAGAGATTTTGAGCTCGATATACAAAAAGGGAAAATTCAGCCCATCATCTGAAATGTAGTATATAAGTTGCCAATTATCTGGGTTCACTGATGCTTAAGTAAGAAGACCCCAGGAAATAAAGCTCCTGGGAACAGATCCCGACTGGCCAGAGATAAGGTTTGACTTTTCTCACCAGTTGTCCAGGATGGCAGTAAACAAAAGGAAACAAGGGAAATAATATCATGTAGATATATTCTGTATGTTTCAGATATTCTCAAGAACACTCACTTCTTCGGTGGCTACATTTTCAAATTTCTGGTGCATAGAATAACTTCTTCAGAGAAAGTTTTCTCCATGTTAGCATCCTAGTAGCTCACATGCATGGGTAGATACACATATGTATATGTGTGTATAGAGATGTGAAGGTAGATTATATATATATATATATATATATATATATATATATATATATATACATATATATATATTCCTAAGTGCCATGCCTCATTTTAATTACTGTACATATATTAGATATATTAGACAGCTTATAAGGACTTTACAAGGTGCATCCTATTATTACTCTGAGAGGAGAAAACTGTGGCATAAAAAGCCCAGCTTCCCTTTGTCATAGCACTGTGAAGCACCAGGACTGAATTCAAGCCTGGGAGGTCTGACATCAGAGTCCAAGCTCTTTATACTATTTCATCCACACAGCATCTCCGAGGGGAGCTGGAAATGCTCGGGCTGGGAGAGCCGTGTTGGAGGGAGTCCGGTTCTCTAAGTAGCTTTAGCTTATCCAGCAGTGTAATGTAAGAAAGAAGGAATCCATCCACGAGACACATTTCTATGCTGATTTTTCAGGTCATGAAGTTTGTGTCATTAAAACATTCGCCTTTTTCAAAGAGAGGCATTATAATTTGCAGCTATCCACACTGGTACATTTGCTGCATGAATTTGACTTTAAGCCACCTTGCCTGTTTATCTCACTAGCGTCTAGCTTTTTAACACGACTTGCCACAGTTTTTGAGGGGAAAAAATATATCCTGCCTTGCACGTGTGAGGAAGTTACATTGCAAAGTGGTTGTTATTCTCTCCCTGCCTGGGTTTGCTATCAGGAAGAAATGAGGAAATGGGGAAGCACACAGGTATACACTTTTGTCTTCTGTTTATTCCTCACCTCTTTGAGAACCAGGCACTAAATTTATAAAGTAGGTAAGAGCAAGGATGTTATGCTAAGAAATAAAAACAATCGTAAAAATAAGAATATGTGTCGCAGCAGTGCAGTGTTTAAACCGCTCCATTACGAAAAGACCATTAGTGCTGCTCACGGCCACTTCCTCACATCATTCCGGGACAGAATATTTCATTTCATCCTATGAGCAAAATAGTAAGGGAGCATTTTTAACAAAGAGCTCATTCACTGACCAATTTTAAACCACCTACCATTAATTTGTACCTCTCCACTTTTGTACCCCTCCTCAATGCATATGCATTGAAATATACCAGCCTTTGCTTTTAAAAATTCTGATTTTTGACAGCTCTCATCTTAGGCTATGCATAATTCATTGTAATTACTATCTTCTTCCATGAGCATCGGGAAGGAGCATGGGTTGCTGCATGCTTTTAGGCACATAAAACTGTCATAGGAGTGCAGAGCACACTAGTTTTAGTGGATACCCACTGCCTATGAAAGAAACAGAATACCTTTACAAGGCACAGACTCTGGGGTCTCCTCTACTGCAGCAGGGTATATTTTGTGACCAGAATTGTATTGCAAAATTCAGAAGCTAAGGAGAGCTTGCTGTAATAAAGCTTGTGACTTGAATACTTTCATAGCTGGTACTTTTTGTGAAAAAAAAAAAAAAAAAAAAAACGATCTAAGTAGTTTAGATTTGCAGCTCCAGTGTTTCGTGTATGTCCTTTATGTAGTTCAGCTGGGGAGTCCCTTCTTCTGCTTGATGTTAGGATTTTTTTATGAAAGTGGAATTATAAGGCACTTGGAGAGATATAGAACAATGATGTTGGATATATGGGAGACAAAATGTTTGTAAAGCGACCAGGCAAGCCCTGATCTGAGTAACAGAAGGAGAAAAGATTTCCATTGCTCTATGTCTGTATAGGAAACAGAATCAAGATTTAGAGCTAAACACAGATTTACTCCCTTTGTGGACAGTCCCTTCAAAGTTCAGTAAAAGCTGTCTGATTTCCTTAAATTTCTTCTTCAAGGGATCAGGGCTGCTACATTTTTAAAGAATGGAAACACACATTTGTAGTTAGCACATATTTCATGTTTCTGAGAATATTCCAAAGTTTGCTCGAATCCTGTTTTTGCCCTGAGCATGTCTAGGCCCAGCGTGCTTGTTTCCCCTGCATCCTTTTCTCCTGGGTGTGCAAATGAGACACAGGCCTGCTGCCTGCCCACTAGGGACACAGGTTGGCAAAAGCCCTGCAGATAGAAACCCATTTGACTTTTGCTGAAAGCAAAGCAACAAGCTCCTATGATTACTCTAATTTTTCCTTTCAAATATGGCATAACCATAAGTTATTTAATAAGTCTTCCTGGAATGCCTAGGAAACCAGTGGTTCTATGAAGGTCAAAATAGAGGAAAGTATGCTTTTTAATCCGGCATACCAGAGATAGATATTCTAACGAGTATGCTTCCTTCCAAGCGATCACCTGACGAGGATCTGCCCCAGTTTAGCTGTGCTGCCTTACTTCCAGCCCATGCTGTATCTTTTCTGGAACTGCATTTAGAGTTAGTTTATGAGCTACATAAGAAAACTATTGCTTTATGGTCATGCCATTTAAAGTTCCATAAAAGGAATAGGAAAAGCAAAATGAAACAAATGGGATGTGGCTTTTCCTATCCATAAAATCAGTCAAAAGGATGGGCTTTCATCCTTCCTAGAAAACTGCAACTAAAGTTTCCTAAATACATTACAGAAGGAAAAATAGACATCTATATAAGAGAAAGTGTTTGATGTCTGGATACCACATTCTATAGTTTTCTGTAAAACTTGAAGATGGGAATACATTTCTTAAAGATTATAGGTAAATTTGCTATTATGTGCATTTGTCTGTGTTTCTAGACTGGAGGGGTGCCGTTTTGGGATCACTAATGGGGTTGTACGTCCTTCTGTGACACAGGTGATCTGTAAACATGTTAGGAACCCCAGTGGTTTAATTTGCCTTATACGCATGGGTCACTACCTTAGTTAGGTCATTATCATTCACACTGTCCTGTTACTACCTCTTGCCAGCTCTCTGGGTCCATAATGCATTGGCTGTACTGCAGATACAACAACCTTTCTAAAGCACCTACCTGATTATAACGCCTCTCAGTAACACCTTACAAGCAGTCTTTAACTTTGAAATGAAGCTAGATTGCTCCTTAGTATGCTTTTCCAATCATTTGCAATGTGTCCCTCTTAGATTCTAGATTGATTAATCTAATCTGGTTTTATTCCCTTTTATCCTTATTGTTCTCTGGATAGATGAAAAGCACTGTTCTCTGTCTAACTCAAAAACCTCACTCCCACCACTTAATAATGCAGTGTGAACTATCCAGGCAAGCTGTTCATATACAGAACAACTATCATTATTTTTGTGCTTGGGCTGCACCTGGTGCAAAGACGTAGAAGTGTACTTTGATAGCAGTGGCTCTTACCATAGATACTTTGAGAGCTTTATGAAAAAATCAGGATCTCAGAGAATCTCAAAGCCTACAACTCATTACATACATTTTGCCTGAGAACCTACAGTATTTAGAAGGCATACCTGGGAGTTCTAATGTATACTCAATACAATACCATAAGAAACTCTTTTCAGATTCTCCCTCATATCCTTTACAGACTGTTGGACACAACTTTGATCTTTCTATAAAACCCTTACTACAAATAGACAATTAAGTACAGTATCAAACAGTAGAACCCAGAAAAAAACTGATGAATAATCATGTTTTTGTGAAATATTCATTAGTCCCTCATTTTGTTATAATAAATATCATTCAAAATTTTTACAACTATTATGTTTGTCTCTTACATACATGCCGTTCATATTATCAAGAGGTAAATTTTATATGCTTTTCTTCAAAACTACAATGGTTCTTTGATTATTTTGAACAGAATAGTTCAAAGCAAGTAGTATTCCCAGTTATCCACTATAGGTATTATGAAAACTTGGCAGCTACATCTTTTGCTCTTTAGGATGCTGTTCGAGAGCCAGTTGGTGTCAACAAGAAACCCAAGACACAGAACAACTATGTATACTTGCTCTTGTTAACTACTCTACATGAGCTGATGACAGAACTCAAAGTCAGTATCATCCACCAGCCAAACACAGCAGCATCTTGGACAACTGAAGGGCATCTAGCAACCTGTGGAAAAGGTTGACTACCTGAATACAGTGCCACAGCATCCTAAGGAATAATAGAATAAAATACATAAGCTGGTATGCTTTGTAGACAGCTGATAACTTCATATAACCTTTTTCTGCTTTCTGTACTTTCTCTGCCTACCATGTAGAAAAATGTTCCTCCAATTTTGAAAGGAAATGATTGTTAATTATGCACCACGAAGCAAATTAATATGGAGTCTACTATAAGTCAATTCACTTTGTACCTTCAAGGCTCTCTCCTGCTTTCTTGGCTTACCTAGCACATTAGCTGCGGAGCTGTTGGCAGTTCAGGGTCACCTGCTTGCTCTGCCTCCTACCCCAGACTCACACTGTTTGTTCTTCTTGTTCTGTCTCCAGGCTTCCCCTACATAAAAAGAACTTGCTTGGCTAGCACAAAAGTACATTTTAACATCCTTAAATCCTTTAAACAACGAGGAAAATGAGGGTGGATAAAGGTTCCCACTGCTCATCTTTTAGATGAAAAATTCTGTAAGATTTTTTAGAAATCTTAAATATCATGGTTGAGTGGGATCCCTTGCCAAAGTGCGTTAGTGCATCTTGTGCTGACTATTCCTACATTTTTCTCCCCACTCCATCCTTCCTAAATTCATCTCTCAAATCCAACTTCCAGGTCCTGTCTGCCCAAGAAATCTAAGCTGTTGCCTTAGACCGTTTATACATAAAGCCGATATTGTTAATTATATACAAATGTTATGAATTTCAAGAATGTTGCTTCCCAGATTTAAATGTTGAAATCTAACTCTCATGTGATTGTGTTAGAAACAGGATCTCTCAGGAAGTAATGAAGGTAAAAGAGGCCACAAGACTAAGGCTCTGATCCAATAAAATTTATAAAAAGAGAAAACATCATTAGAGCACTTTGTCTGTCTGTCTGTCTGTTTTCCCCAGGCACATGCATTAAGGAATATAAGGCCAGAAGAGACACAGCAAAGAGCTACTCATCTGAAAACCAAGAAAACATCTTTCATCAAGATCTCTGGTCCCGGACAATTAGACTCCAGGACTCTGGCTAGTTCCAATATGCTATAAGGCATTTTATACCTATCTACTCTTGTCCATGTTGCTACCAACCCTGAAGGAAGACGTCACACTTGTTGCTCTTCTCAGACCTAGAACAATATCTAGCCTTTATATATCATCCGTCAGAGTTGTAAAAAGTTTTGAATGCTGGAAATATTATGGAGGCACATGGACGATAACATTTTAGACCTAACTGTTTAAACCCCTACCTCACTCACTTCTGTTCCACCCACCATATGTTATTATGTTATCATGGATATATTATAATCTTAAGGCTTCTTGAAGAAATTTTTAATTTTTCAGGCTATTTCCTGAGGATCAAAAACATAATGAAACACCTCAGGTAGTGCAGGATGCCATTACCAAATGTTATAAACTAGGTAGTTTAAAATAGCAGCAGAAATATGTACTTTTTTACAGTTCTAGAAACTGAAAGTCTTATTTCAAGGTGACAGAAGGGGCAGTGTTTAGTGAGGCCACCCTTCCTGACTCGTACGTAATTGTACTTCTTACTACATTTTCCAAAGTCTTCTTTTTTTCACCTGGGGGCAGAATGGATGGAGAGAGAGGAAGAAAAGAGAGGAGTGTGTGAGGGGGACTCCTCAAAAGATCATCATATCCTAATATCATCACACTGCTGATCAAAGCTTCAACATTTTAATTAGAGTGGGGCACAGTTTAGATCATAGTTCTTATGTTTTTTGTTCTTCGATTTATCACAAAGTTAGTAGGTACTAAAAACCTTGGAGAGAGCTCTTTTTCCTCAAAATTTGAAGTGCTTTTATTCTATGTGTCTCTCTGGGAACATCCCCACTCAATGATTGTACATATTTCCTCTTGCCTTCTATGTTTGGGTTTCTTTTCTGTAGATGGTACCATTTTTAGCAAAAGTTTTTATGTCTTGGTGCAAAAGTCTTCATGGTCAAGCTTTAATTGTAGAACAGAGCAATAGAAGGATAAAAGAACAAAAGAAAACAAGCAAAAGAAAACTGAACAAAACACATTGGAAAAATGTTATAGGCATAATTTTCCTGATGTCATCAATGTCTTCTTTCTTCTAGGGTTCAGACGTTTTGTCCTAAGCATATTGCATCTTGCCACTGCCTAACAAGCTTTCTTTGCACTAATAAGAAATTAAGTCTTTTCTGATCAATTCTTGGTATTAGCATCCAGTACCTTTTGGGTACCACTGTCCAATGTGGATTTTCAAGTAGAAAAATTACAAACAAGTTTGTTACATATTCTCCTTTCAGAGAAGTACAAAATTTACCTTTCTCTGTTTCTGTCTCTCTCTTTTCCTCCTTACCTATAAATTCTTTTCATGCTTATGTGGCCATGTAAAACTGTACAACCCTAAAATAGAGAAAAATCTAAAAGCTGAATGTGTTAAGCTTCATTTGTTTTTATAATTTTAAACTATGAAATGATGCATTTAATAAATTTTTATTTCAAAACCAGTAGAGTTTTTCTGGTATTTTTCGGCTTGTTCCAACAGCATCACTTCCTCCGACAGTGCTGTCCATGTAGTTTCAGTTAGCTCTGCGAGGACGGAAGTTAGTGCATTGTTATTTACTCCTACAGGTCTTCTCTGAAAATGCATCATCAGAGTCATTAAGGGAACTTCGAGTCAGGCTTCGTTGTGACAATAAGTGGTATATGTTTTTCTCAATGTTCTTGGTGTCTGTTCTTTCCCACTCCAGTATTTTGTCCCTGCTAACTCCAACACCTTCAAATCAACTTTTACCTACTTCTCTGCTCATAAATAACACAGATATTCATTTCATGATACATATTTTTTCTCAATATTTAGTATCATTCTCTACCTAAAGTGTGAAATTTTATATACTGTGTAAGGCCTTTAGAAAAGTAATTCTTTCAACGTACTCATATTGAGAAATATGTTATGCTGTACAATATTTATAGTAGTACATAGTTAACTGTTTTAGACACTGTGTTGTCTAGGTTGGCCTTGAACTTCTGGATCTGTGACATTTACTCCTACCTTAGCTTTGTCAGTAACTGGAGTGGCACGCACACAGGGTCCATGTAAATTTTGCATTCTTATAAGGAAACAAAATAGGACAAAAAACTGGAAATTCATTGAATACAAAGTATAATTAACATTACTGACAGATGCCACAGATAATGATTAGATTTTAATTCAAGTGAACTGTAGTATTCAAAATAATCTTTTAATATAGTCATTATATTATTTCTACTTTCCAATTCAGAAACAAAAGACCATCTCTATAATATCAAAAACAGTGAATATTTAAATTGGGAGTTGAGTCTGATTATTTTAATAAATCTGTTGTTCCTAGTTATAGTAAAATAACAATGATATCATTGTATATAGGTTGGTATTTCAGGCATACCATGACCAAAATATTTTGGTAAAGAAATCACATGGTGACCTCCATCACAGAGGGTGTGGATTTAAGTCTCTGCCACATGAAAGGCTGTAGTCCCTTGTCATAAAGATGTTATGTAAGCAACTTTTGCACAGGAGAACAAGCAAGCCTCAGCCTCTGCAATTTTAAGTTTGATCCATCTAGGAGTTTAAAGTAGAGCAAAAGCTTATGAAACTTGTAAAGTGTGGTTATTCACTGACATTTTATTTTCATTGTACACTTCTTGAAAATGAAACCTGTAAATGGCATAAACTTGCAAATCATAGGGTATTTGCACCTCTTGCATGATGTATTTTATCTGTGAAGAATTTACTACAACAATACCTATGTTGCTCTTTTTCTCTGATGCTAAAAGCGCATTTTTCTCCCCTTCTTTCTCTTTCACTGACTTTACTCCTTTTCATAGTAAATAATGCAACATTAGCATTTTTAGAATACTTGGTCTCATTTCATATTCTTTTCCTCTAAGGGTTACGGGTAAGAGAATGAAACATTAGGGCCAGAAACATACTTTGTTTCTTGGATCTGAGAGTATATTTGGTAGCCCAGAGGACTAAAAGTATTCATACACTTATAAGCAAAATGTGAGTTTGCTCTTTCTGATAAGGTATCTTTGTGGATCCACTGTCACTCACAAAAAGCTAACAGAGGTATTCATAGAAGTGAGGTAAAGAAACCCTGTCAACATGTAAGCAAAGAGAATAGCCAATGCCACAGAGTTTTGTAGATTGTAGAAAAGAACAGAAAAACACCAGATCATGGTGATAGATACTTCTCAGAAGGGCCCAGTCATGGATACAATAAAAGTTACCTTAAATAAATAAAAGTCATTATTTAATTTATTCACAGTCCAATTTATATAATTTTGAGTTCACAAATATTGTTTTATACTCTCTACTAGAATCTTAAAAAAAAATGAGTGAATGGATATGATCCCCAAGTGACTGAGAAAGTTAAAATAGCGGAGATCGCTTGGGGAACACTAGATATCTTGGTAATTGAAAATTTTCCCTTTGCTTTGATATTTCTTATGCCCACTGTTGCTCTCTGAAACTCTCCCAGGACTTGTCTGCTTTCTTCAAGTACAAGAAGAGAGAAAAAGGCTATGAAGCAACTTTCTGTCAAGTAGTGGCCAATGAACAAGTGAAAGTAAACAAAACCATCAAGACAAATCTACAGAGACCCAGGAAAGACAATGAAATGGCATCTTGTTTTTAAATTAAGATGTGGTACAGAGTGGAAATTTCAAAGTTTTCTCTCTCCTTTGATGTATCTGATTACTAAAATGTTATTTTTACAGTGAACATTCATTGTGTACATAAAAAATTGAAGTTTAAGAGAAAAATAACTCAATTTTTATGCCACAATAAAAGTCATTGCTACAGGAGGTTTATAGAGTAAAAAGTGGGAGTTCCCTGATGATTTTCCCTCAGAAGCCTACGGACTGCCTTTGGAAGGCTGCAGCCCTTCTGTAGTCTCTGTCCCACCATATTTCCTACTCCTCCCAGGGCCTTGGCCCCCCACGAAACTCGTTGAGGCAGCTTTCTAACTTGCCACAGGGAAGAATGTTCTCTTGCTTTCCAGAACTGTACAGTATTTACAATAGAATTGCTAATAAAAAAAAGCCAGAGAATAGTGTTCTCTTAATCCATTTTACGTTGCTTTAAAAATATCTAAAGCTTAGACATATAAAGAAAATCAACACTGTTGTGTTCACAGTTCTTGAGGTAGGGAAGATCCAGGTCAGGGGATCATATCTCCTAAGGGCCTCCTTCCTCGCGGTAACATGCAGAGCGAACTGCATGGAGCATATGTGAGAGCCTGGGAGTGATTCATGTGGGAGAGACCGAACTTGCTATATAACAACCCTGTGGAGGTAAAAACAGTATTAGTGAGATCCTCCACCAAACCACTAATCGACCTCCATCAAAACAACATTAGTTCCTTCTAAAAATGACAACCCCATACCCTACTTATCTTCAGTGAAACCCTATTTCTTAGAAATTCCACTGGCTCATTACCCTGTGACCGTCTTGCAGTTTATGAATTTTGGGGAGATAAATTATGTTCGCTCCTAGGCAGATATCCCCTAGAAACTCCCCAGAGAGCTGCAGTAGGTGCCACTCACCCACGCAGCATCATCCAAGGCATTCTCGCCTTCTGAAGTTCACAGAATTGTTTCACTGTATTTTAATTTAGCACTTTCCCATTTCCATCATTAAAGTATTAATTTCTGGGAGTTACAAATGATTTTTATCATCTCTCTTTTCACCATTTGGCACAATGTCTAATGAACACTGCATATAATTTTAAAATTTGTGGAAACTGAAAGAAAAACAAAGGGAGAGTGGGAAGGAGGAGGGTAAAGAGAGGGAAGAAGTACCATTTATGTGGTGGTTATGGATTGTTATGTAATCCAACTAAGAATATTATTACATCAAAAATATATAAACATGATACCACTTCTAGTTATGCATTCAAGAGAAAATTATCTCCATATTGTAAAATGCATGTACCTGACATAGCTGCTAAAATGAGCTCTGCCTTTAATCTTGGAGCTTTACATGCTTCTAGAAAAATGGTTATGTAAATTGCCAATAGTTATGTAAATTGCCAAATCATTTTTAAGAATTATGTTAATTAGATTACTTTTAAGTTTAGTTTTAATAAATACTTACATGGACAATGTATTTCTGTTCATATGTTCTAAAGCGTCTTGAAAATGTCACTGTTCTTTAATGAAGAGACAGACAGAGAGAGACAGAGAGCCAGAGAATGATTTTTTACTTTAGGAGCAAAAAAACCAAAATTTTCCCAGTTGCTGATTCTTTCATTTTACAACTTCTGCAGTTGTGTTGTGTATCATTTTAACTCCACCCTTTTTAAATTTTGTCTTTTCTTCTTGATTGTTCCTTGATGAAGGTGAAAACAACTGGCTGTCAAAACCCATTCATTTATTCCTCTCTTTTGCCCTTTTCCACTTGATCTGATTGCTTTCCAATTCAAATGAAAAAGGAATAGAAAAAATAGACCATAAATTTTATCATCTCTGAATGTCTGCCATACAGAATTGAGAACATTATTCAAGTGAGACATTCCTTTAATAGTATGATGTCAATAGACACAACTTCTACCATTCTACTATATTTTGTTTTTATATTATATTGAAAATATAACATATTGCTAACATATGTTTAGAAAGTAACAGATTTGGGAAAGAATGAAAAGCAATTCCTGTGATACTTTCATGGTCATTTATATATACTTAATAAACTCATCATTGAGAAGGGGGAGTATAAAAGACAAAAAAATCTGTGTTGTATTAAATATCAGTAATTAAAATACATTAATGCATAGATTCCATCCTTCTCATCTGATTAGAATATTTACATGAAAAGTTTGTGAAGTTAACAAATCCTTTGTGTTAATAATTCCTCAAAAGTGCTTTGCTGAAAAATGGCCAACACTGAAATTTCCAGAAATAAGTAAGTGAATGCAACCCTGTGATATGATTATATTCATTTGAAGATGAGAAACTGTTGTCCTGTCTCATCAGCTGTGGAGCATTCTTGAGGGCAATTTTTGTTTCCTCATTAACTTGAGTGTCATTGTACAACACCTGGACTCTTTCACTAGCTTAGAAACCAACATTTCCTAGAGGTCTCTAACCAGATGCAGCAAGTAGATGTCACGAGCCATGTGGGCCTGTAGTACAGCGCACCTGACAACGGGCAGGGCCCTTGGAAACAAGGTTTAATGGTTCAATGGGTGCAGTTAAGTGTGCTGTTACATCTTTGCTGCCCCAGAGAGCGAGCATGCTTCACGTGAGTCATCAGCCCCATTCCCAGTTCCAGGCACTTGAAACACTGTGCATAAATAGCAAAAGCCACAGCAATTCAGTTGCACAAAAGAATATATAAGTATGAAAAATTATAACCAATTTTGTTCTGCTAAGTTCTTTTCTGTAATGTTATCTAACAATGTGGTGATGCTAGAACCATTTCCACTTCAATGTATTTAACTTTACTCCATTACAAGTTATTTAAAATGCTGTATCACTTTGCTAGAGAAACCATACGCCTTCTAGGAGAAGCTGGGGATGTCTTTGAGTCCCACTGGCAAACTCAGAATAACATTGTGAAATTTCAGTTAAGAAAGAGTCTGCATTGACCTACATTGCAACTCCTATCCAACAGTCATTTTGAAACAATCAATAGCACAGACAGTCAAAAGTCCAAGATCACAGAAATTGCCCATTTGGACAATCAGGACAAAATCGAGGTAGAACATAATTTTGTGCTTCTCTGATCAATTGTTGTCAGAAAATACAGGAAATATGAACTTCCTCAACTCACAGTCAATAAAATCATAACTTTAACTTTTGCAGAAAGTAGATGGCATGACAACTTTGTACACAGAAGGAGGGTTTCAGACAGATGACTGGGTTAACAAACTTGGAGAATCTAAAAGAAAAGATTCAAGATCATCTGTGATAAAGACAGCAAGTCGACACAAAATGAAAATGATTAACCAGCATGAGTTCCAGTTTTTCTGTAGAAAGGCAGAAAGGATTCTCTCGCTCTAAAGCTCTTCTGTATATCAGGGAATAACTTTTTTACTGTAAAAGAGAAAACGTAGATGGGCAGAACTTAAAATTCCAATAAGAATTATAGAGTGTATTAGCATGAATGCATTGAATCTACACTATTAACACTGTACCATTCTTCTTTTATTTGAGTTTGTTTTTCCTGAACATTTATTTCCCTATAAAGTTACATGCACTATTGAAAGCAAAATAAAATGGAATTTAACACTATAGAAGAGATAAATTCTATCCATTCTACTAGTTAGATGCAAATAAGGTTGGAACATTTAATTACAATATGTTTTTACATACTGTCCCTTAACTACAAAATGTTTTTTATAGTGTCCTTTGGTGTTTCCCGGCATTTCTATACTGAGTTCCACAAGAAAAATTAGGAATAATAAAAAACTGAGAAAATGCCATTGTTGTACATCCAATACAGGCAAACAGAAAGAAAGAGATCTATGAGATACAAACACGTTTAGTGCCTACTGGAGCAGATGGTCATGCCAATGAGAATTTCAGACAGTTTGCAAGATGCAAAGTCAGTTCATTGGAGGAAAAAAATGCACCAAGCAGAGAATACTCAACTAAAAAGAATCTATGAAATTATAACCATTGATTCATTTTGTTCAGTCAGGGTCAGTTGGTTGGAAACTTAAGTATTTTTTTTTTATTTTTGAAAATAATTCCAAAACAAGATGACAATTTAATGATGTAAGTTTAGTATAAACCATTATCTGGTTTTCATTTATGAATTAAAATTAATTAGCTAGTTAACAAATGGAGCATTGCAAAATCTCTATACACATATAATTGAGTGACACAAGTGATGTTTCTTCTTGTTGCATATTAATTAATCAAATGGTTAACACTCAGCATATGGCAGATGGCACTTCATTCACACCACTGTGAGCCATGCTTTGCAATACTGTATCACCCTCCTAAGGGTTGTTTTCTTCTCTTTCTTTTCTATAGGGCATATGGTTCTAAAATCAATTTTTCTGCACATGCTCAGTAGCCCATCCAGTATTCCATGTTTGAGATCAGGTCTGGCTCATAGATGAGAGCAAATTTATATACACATTTAATTCCACATACTTTCTAAACATGCGAAGTTTCATATATATATATATATATATATATATATATATGTATATATATATTAGGAATAATATGTATTAGGAATATATATGTATGTGTGTGTATGTATATGTATATGTATATGTATATGTATATTTTTGGAATATGTGATTTCCAGAACAAAAATCACCTGGTAATTAAACTAACCCATTTGCCTTGTTATGTGCCTCTTCTGATGGTAGCAAATTGGGATTAAATTATTTTTGGTCTAGTCAAACCACTCAATTTACTGATTCAGGAGTTTGACCTCAGAAATTCCAGGAACTAAACAAAAGGAAATCAAAATTTGACTTAAGAAATTTTACAATGGCTTCAAAATGCAATTAGCTTGCACCTTCCAAGGCTTCATGGGAGAGATTTACTAAATGAATTTAACAATTGAGTGTTGTTAGGGCAGATCGGCAGACTCAACTTATTTCAGACACGATATTTGATGAAGGCACGCCGTTTGATTAAAGACATTTGACTAAATTATAAAGTAAGATGTATTTTTGTCCTTACACATGAGGATACAAACTTTAAAAGTAAATTGCTCCTTTCAGTTCTAAAATTTACATGAAAGACCCTGCCTAAAATGTGCCCACTGCTGAGCGCTGTCTGTTAATGACTGTAGCACCGGAGGCTTTTGAGTTGGTTGCTTGCTTCTTTCCTTGACCCCCCCAGCTGAGAAATTTTCTGGCCCTCCTTTACCTAGTTTTAAAACCAATAAATCTGTTTTTTGAGAAGCTAAATAACTGTGCCCAATTATTAATACTGAATGAAAATAATCATTACTTATGCTTAATAAAATACTTCTCTCTTGGTTGAGTCCAAAGATTTTTATATATTTTTTTTCTTTCCTGGTGCACAGTAATTGATCTCTAACTTGTTTCTACTTACATGAAATTTGTTCATAATTATTCCTTGTCATAATGAATTAACATTATTTCTCTACCATAATTCTCATTAGAGTATATGATCTACGAGACTAAGAAACAGTATTGTACTTCTGCATCCCCAATGCATGCAACACAATCAGTGCTCAATCAATATTTTTGAATGAATAAACATAAGTTACAAGTGCATATGTTGGCGATGATATTAAAAGGTTTATGAATTTAAATATTATTACAAGTGGAAAATGTTTTAAACTAAGCCCAACTCTTTGTTTTTTAATTCTTTCTTGTTATAACTAAAGTGAAAAGTGCTGTAAGATTTGAAAGAAAAAACAAATTACTCCAGCAATGCTATGTTTTTCTCCAACAAACAGGAGATGCAGGGTTTATGTTCCCAAATTATTTAATATACGTGCTTAGGGAATTACAGAACACCTTAATTTGGAAAACTTTTAAAAGGATAGAATGTTGTTAGTAGCAGACATGGTCATTAGAAAGGGAGACACACCGTTCATTTAGTAATATATGAATCCATTCATTGTATAAGAATACATGGAAGTAACTTTAAGTAAAATGCACCCATTATTCTCATCATGTGCAAAACATTAGTAGTTGAGCTAAAAATTGAACCTGTTACAAAGGAAATGATAGAGAAGATATAAAAGTAAAGTTACTCTTAGCTATTGAGAGGGGCAAAGCACGCTATGTAAAGGATCTATGTTTCCTTTGTTGTCTCAATGCTTCTGATGAAAGAAAGATACTGTTAAAAATAAGTTTTGGGTTACTTTTTCCCAGATTATATATATATTCTTTGAAATGTCTTGTGAAAAACAAAATTGAAACACTAAGGGTTTAAAATAATTTTTATTAAGATAGTCACCAGTTAGGTAGCAACTCAGCATATTTTAAGAAAAATGTGAACAGATTAATTAGCCCTCATAATTAGTTATTAATAACTTATGCTACATCTGTGGATCTAGTTGAAGGAGAATGATTGACCTATTCCTAGACAGCGGATGAAAGAGATATGTCAAATTCTTTCTGATTTAATAAAGTGAACTAACAGAACCTGAGTACAAAAAGCAGCTTTTTCATGATACAAATGCAATAATTTTAGTGAATGAATTTGAGTTTTATCAGAAAATACTTTTTGGAACCAAACCATGCACACAACAAAAATTGTAGAACTTTGTCATAATATTCAGTGTGATTACCGAATCACCTCATTATGCGGAACGGAAGCTTTGAGGTGGTTGAGATACAGCCTCACATTGTGTTTAGTTCAATACACGTCTACTATCATTTGAAGTGTTCCCAACCTGTACTTGACCATACTAAAATTCCAGATTGGGTTTGATTTCAATTCATATATATATAATATGACAGAAATCAATACATTCAAAACAAAATTATATATAATTAAAAGGTGAGCTCATCTGTAGAAAAGAAATAAATGTAGCTGTACAAAAACCATGCTTAAAGGGCATACTGTGAAGTTTTGTAAGATGCAGGCTAAAGATTTACTTAAAAGCTTCACGGCACCCAATCCAAAAGAGATAGATGAATTATTTACATGATTCACAGAGTCTATAAGGCAAAAATAAACTTTTAAAAGGGATCGTTGCTAATCCTGATAATGAAAGAGGAGACATTTCTTCCATTCTGATGACTCCCTATGATATGATAAAGTTCTGAATCTTTTCTATAGCAGACATCGTAATGTGCTTCACAAAAGTGTCACGCAGTACTCAGTGTATATTCATTATGTAATATTAAGTGTTTAGGCAGAAAAAAATAGTTGGAATCTGGTATTAAAATTTGCAGTGATTTACTTTGATCCATGAATGAAATTGCATGATTTACAAAATTTGATATACTGTGCATCGGCCTGGCAAGTTCCAAAATTTTTACTTCTTGTAATTGTACCATTGAGAAACATGAGAAATCAGAGTTTGAGATTATACGGACTGACAAATACCAGATAGAACCCAAATAATTTGAAAATCCAATGAGTGCCTGATAGATACAAAATACTTGGAGGACACAAACCTGAGTTCCAGACCTCTTAAAGTAGTAGATAAAAGAAATATCTATGGATTTGCTCAAAACTTTTAAAACATATCCTGACTCTTAATTCTTTTTTATTATAAAAAGAAAACAACTAAGGCAGAATTTCAAAACAAGATAATAGGAGAGTAACAATAATTAAATTATTGCATATTGTTATTATCAGAGTAGTTACTCAGGGTACAAAATTTAAGCAGGAGATAGAGATATACTGCAGGTTTCTCTGTGTTCATTGAAAAGAAAGGTTTGCGCTAATTTTGTTTGGACATATAACATTTTAACTCAAAATGTAGGGTTTTTTTCTAACGGAGAGAAATGAGCAAGAAAGGCTCTAAAATTCTTACAGTACATATTACAAAATATTAATTTGGTTAAAACAAATTGAACATTAAAAAAGTTTCCAGAGAGCTCTAGTAAAATAGTAAATATATATTTACATTTACTGAATATGTCAAATTATAAAGCTATACAACAGTGATGCAGCATTGAAGATAATAGTTCCAGAATATCATTCAAAATTTAATCAGTTAATTTGATAAATAATTTCAGCTGTGAATACTTTATCAAAGGATGACTTTGCTTTGTCCGGTTGCTTATTGAAATGTTTTCATTTGTAGCAATAGAGCTGTATTTTCGGCATGTAAAATACTTATGACTTACAAACAAACTCATCTCCAGTTAATAAATACTCTTAGAATCATGATAATCATGATAACACCTGCATTTGCTCTAGTTTTATGGTGTTCCACACAAAGAGATCTCTGGGCTTTGTATACATACTTCATAATTAATCTCCAGGAAGATTGGCTAAACCCTTTGGTATATGCAGGAGAATGCAAATTATGTCAATTTTTGTAGATTACCTTCATTTATTAATGGATTAAACTAAGTCATTGGGAATTTTGATACCAGATGAAAATCACTGTTTTTCCCTAAATGCTAAGTGCCTGAGCTAGGATTTGAAGCTAGAGAGTTTATGTTTAGAGCATGTGCGTGGTCCCAATTCACAGAAAATATAATCATGAGAAAACAGACATGACCTCTACCCTCAGAAAGTTCCATGGGGGTGGAATTACATTTAGTAGGAAATATAATGAAGATATGTTGGTTTATGTAGAGTTTCATACTACAGAATCTAACACAGTCTTGGAACAAAAAAAGAAGCAGACCTATGAAAATAGGTGAGAACTTGCCAGGAAATGTTTGGAGAGGGAAACAGATTTTTGAGTAGAAAAATACTGCATTTATAAAATGCTATCATGCTACAATTTTATGTTTAATACCATAGAGTTACTATTGCCTATTTTGTTTACACAGGAAAGTTATTGATGGAATTAAAAGAGTTATTCTGTTGCCTTAGCCTTGATAATTCCCCCAAATTTACATTTTAAATCATTAGATTTTTTAAAGTATATCATCTTTGTTTGAAAATAAATTTGTAGACTATATATTAATAAAATATCTTGTAGTGAATCTAGTTAATTCTGATAGTGACATTCTTGGTATCACAGTCTGTAAGTTCTGAAGCATTTGTGTTTGAAAATCCCAAATATTTACTTCATCAGAAATAGGTAAATTAAGTTTTAACTTATATGCTACTATTACCTAATACGCTAGCAGGACTCACACTGCAAAGACATGCAATAATATTTTCAATCCAAATTCAACACAAAGGATGAAAATTGGTCTCAAAATCAAATAACCTTGTCCACTTGGGAGAACATTTTATGCAATACAGTGCAAGCTGCACAGCTATAAAACCAGAGGTGTCATTTCTACAATGTGAATTTTGAAAGCAAAGGGCACTTTAAAGACACACACCAAGCCCCCTTGTCTTCCATAAGCTGGATTGCTCAGCAGTACAGAATCAATGATCTGTACTAATGCCACAAATCACTGGCTGGGGAAGAAAAATAAGACATAGAGATCTCAAGGTTTTGCAGTTGTAAATAATGGTTCTGAAGAAAGAGACGAAGAATAGCAAAAAGTAACTATTTTAAAGATAAATTCCTTGTAACTGTCTTCTCAAAATGTATATGTATATTTTAAGATTTCTAGTTGTAGAGAAGTAAGAAGATGGATTCAGTTTTCTCATGTTAGTATTTAGTAATATTTCCAGCAAATGTTTTGCCTTCTGTAGGATACACATATTTGAAAATAATAGAAATTAATTCTCTTTCTATGCGATTTTCTCCTGGAAATGTAGTACATATAATATTACTTATTATTCTAGATTTCATCTCATGCATTTTAACAATTTTATATCGATATTTTTGAAAGCAATGGTTTTACATTGCCATTATTCCTTTTGTGTACTTACAAAGCACTAAAATAGAGCCTATAAATAAATATGATCTCTCCCCACTTCTGAAAGATTTTGATATTTTATGGATTTTATGAAACAGACCAGTGTTTCACTGAGTAAAATATGCACCTCTCTTCTTGTACTCCTTATCCCAACATATTTCTTAAAGGAAAAATTCTTTTAAAAGTATTATCTTTACAGGTTGTATTAAAATTAAATTTTATATTATCAGAAATACTTTTTAAAGGTACCTAGAACAACAAATGGTTACTATGTTATAGTGATGTTTTAAATTAACCACATATGAAACAATGAAAAAAGATGCATTATTTCATTCATTGAACCTGGCTAGCCAGTGATGCTTTTCTTCTTCTTCTTCTTTTATTTTTGTATCAGGACTCAAACTCAGGACCTTGCACTTTCCAGGCAGGAGCTTATGCCACTAAGCTCTATCCCTGGCCCTGAAATAATGGAAAAAGAGGAAATACATTATGAAATAATTTAAACAAATTAGTTAAATTTTACACCCACTAAAGTTATAATTATAAAAGATACATACATTGATATGTAAAAATATCCAAATAGCCCACAGATAAATGTGAGTTGTAGAGTTGATAGCAATGTTTATTTATTGATAAAATATTCATGAAATATTTCTCAGTATTCTAAAAATATACAAGTTATATTCACAGTTTTCAAAATTAAAAGAATTTTGATTTCCAAGTTTCTTCATGATTTAGCAGATGATTAATATAAAATATTTTCTTATTAGTTCAAATTCATCTCTTCTACCTAAATATGTAGGTAAATATATATTTATAAATTAAATAAACCTTCACCTTTTCCTCACTAGAATATAAATTTCTAAGTTTGAGAGTTACTGTCTGTTTTATTCACTTATCTATTTAAAGCATCATGAATAATGCCTGGAATATAGTAAATTTCACTAAATAATTGCATGATCAATGAATCATTTTAAGTAACTTTGAATATGTCCCTCCAGTTTCATATCTTCAAGCATCCAAACCTGAATATACTATTCTCAGAATAAAACTAACTTCTCTCTCTTCTAAATAAAAAGAAGGGATTTTTATTATAATACATGAAAATTTTAGAAAAGCATATGGATAATTGGATTCTTTGACAACACAAATGGTAAATACTGTACTGACAAACTTTTATGCCAAATAAAACTTTATAAAATTCATAAAATTTCCCTCATAAAATGAGCATATTATAATTTTCCCCCCAAAGGTTAAGTAGTATTTGACTAGTATTATGTCAGGTTTTAAAGCACTAAAATGAAAGAAGAAAAGAGACACAAACTGTATTCAAACTGGATTCATTGAACATTAAAGTATTCCAAGATAAACAAAATATGTCTCTTGACAGAATAACACTGAATTTAATCATGTCTTACTGCTGATTTTGAGATAGAATGCTCACATAAAAATTAGAAAAATAGTTTAGGATCAAGTCAGTAACTATCCCCACCATTATGGAGTAATCATATTCTACCTAAAATTACACCAGGAATTGCTGTATCTATATACCTTGGATCATTTGCTCATAGACAGTAAAGAATTCTTTTCAGTAGATTCCAGAAACATTGCAATAAAACTATCATAAAATAATTTCTTTGCTACAATATGCACAGATTTCTCTGGATCAGTAATTTTACATAACTGATCACACACACTTGCTTAATCCCACAAATAAAATCTTAGATTTTGATAGCTTTGAATCTGGTGAGCCTGAATTATATCTTCAAAGGATACAATCATGTCCCAATCCCCAGGACCATTTCGGAAACTGCCATAAAGAAAAATAAACTTGAGACATTTGTATGTAAATATATGTACCTCAAGACCATATTACTAAGTGAAATAAGTCAGACGCAAGTTTCAATGTCCCCTGATTTCTCTTATATGAGCTATTGAAAATATAAATAAAAATAAAAATAAAGGGTAGATAACAGGAGATAGGGAGATCTTTCTCCAATGGACAGGGGAACAAGAAATGGAGAGGGGGTGGGAGGAAGGGAAAGGGATTTTAAAACATCAAAGCAAAAATGGACATACAGCTTTTCAAATGCAAAAGGTACAAGAGTTGGAGGGAGTAGGGAAGGATAGAATGGGAGGGGACATAAAATTAAGAAGTGTTATGTATGTGTACAAACATAAATGTAATCATTATGTACTACAAACATTTTTTAAAAAGGAAACTAGGGCTTTTGTAAATATAGTTAGTTGAGTTTTACATCCGACGAGGATGGACGCTTAATACAACACAAGTGTTTCACTAAAGGATGTCATAAAGACGCAAGGAAAGCATGTCAAGTGATGACAGAGACAGAGACTCAAGCTAGGCAGTCAAAAACAAAAATCCCTCAGGCTCCAAAAGCTGAAGGAAACAAAGCTGGACTTTTGCTAGAGCCACTGGAGAAAACATGGCCCCTCTCGTCCTTCAACTTCATGCTTCCAGGTTTCAAAATTGTGAGCAAATATATCCCTGATTTTTTAGGTCATACAGTTTGTATCACTTTCTATGACAGTACTAGGAAATTAATACAGCCATAAGAAACTAACTGTTAAATTGGATAATGCCGTGAAGGAACACGGACTTGGAGACACGAAGTTCAAACTGGGCTCTGATCATACATTCTGGTAAGTGTTCTTCAATGAACAGTAACCCGTAAGTGAAAATATCATGTACATCACACTAATACCTTCCTCCCTTCCTTGTATCTTCCTCCATTGAGCTACTGCATATTGAAAACACTATTGTGGGAACTAAGAAACAAATCACACCTTTCCTGAAGTTCTCACTACATTTATACAATCACACCCAGTGCTACAGAGATAGGCACTTAATATAAACAGAAAGGGAGATCTCAGAGGATTGAATATGTTCTCAACAGAGTGAGAGGTTTTACAGGTTTAATGCTAATGCGCCATTTTCTGCTTCACTCTAGTTCATGGAAAACCAGCCAACAATATCACTTGCACGCAAATGTGAAGAGCAAACGTTTGCACACAGATAAGAACAGCAGGTGAAAACAAAGTAGGAAGACAAGAAAATATGACCGATGTTTCCTTAGTAACGTAGCACATGCATTCTTTGAACACGAAAGTATCCAACTAAGTGAGTAAGACTGACAGACCCAGAGAGAGTCATCACTACTTGGGACTGTCAGTTCCCCAAAAAGCCACTAACAGTAAGTGTTTAAAGAGTCAATAAAGTAACTGCTTGGTCTTTTGCACCCCATGCCCTGGAGTTCCCTAAATATTTAACAACACAAATCTTTTGACAGCTCTTTACCACTTCGGCCTACATGTATTGACATTCTATTCATTCCTTTCATGGTATAGGGGAGAACTACATGGACTAACCATAGAGCATGTAAAATATTTTGACAGCTTCAGCCCAGTGTCTGAAGGTAGAAATTGAGATAATTATGTTGACATTTTTCTTGGAGAATGTGGAGTGAAATAAAATCTTCCAAAAATCTATATTAACCTACCTAAAAGGAATACCAAAATTTTTGAATTTTTAAACAGATTTTAGCTTTGAGCATTTAGGGGTTCACTTCAAAACTTATCAGAAAGTACTGAGATTTCCAAATATTTCCTGCCCCCAAACATGCATAGCTTTTTCTTTTATTAATATCCTCCACAAGGTCATATTTCTGGCAATGATGAATGTCTATTGGCCCATCTTTATCAAGCAAAGACAGTGGTTTCCTAGAGGCTCTACTTCTGGTGCTGTCCATTTTATAGGTCTGGGTATGTGTATAGTGACCTACGTCATCAATGTGGTACCGTGAAGAATGTTTTCACTGTGCTAAGAATCCTGTCTATTCTGCTTCTCATCACTCCCTTGTCTCCTACTCCTGCGGACCATTGACCTTTGTACTTTTCTCACGTTTTCCTTTTTGAGAATGTCATATAATTGGGATCACACAGTATGGGCACTTTTCAGACTGACTTTTTCCCCTGGTAATATGCATTTAAGTTCCCACCAATGGAATTTTGTGGCTTGATACTTCATTTCTTTTATCACTCAAAAATATTTATTTTCCAGGTATATTATGGTTCGTTTATTCATTCAACTGCTGAAGAAACTCTTGATTGGCTCCTCGTCTTCGCAAGTATGAATAAAGGTATTGTAAGCATCTTTGTGTGGGGTTTTTTGAATGAACTACTTTAGTAAGGAGCATACAGTGAAACTGCAAGACGATAGACTAAGAATATGTTTACTATTGTAAGAAATTGTCTCTAAAGTGATTTAAAGAGAAATGATTTTTCATTTTGACTAGAAATGATTGAGACATGCTGGTGTTCCTTATCTTCATTTGCATGTGATATTATCAGAATAACAGAGTTTGGAGTTTTCATATTTTTTTAAATTTGCATTACCTAGATGACAGATGATGTAAACTGTTTCTTCACATTCTTCTTTGGCATCTGTGTGTCTCTTCAAGTGTTGGGCCAATTTTTTAGTTTGTGTTCTTGTATTTTATGAGTCTTTTGAGTCTTTTATTAGGTTTGTCTCCCAGTCTGTGGCCAGTCTTTACATTCTTTTAATAGTGTCTTTTACTAAAGAAATTATTTTAATGAATCGTACCTTTGGCATTGTATTAAGTAAAGATATCACCAAACCCACCCTAAGTTTTCTAGAATTTTTCTACTTATCAAAAAATAAGAAAATATATAGTTTTACAATTTACATGTTCTACAATCTGAGTTATTTTTTGAAAATTTTTATACAATTTGGTGTCTAGTTTCCATTCTGCTCCATTGATCCATTTGTCTATTTTATTTCATTAATTTTTTTGCCAATACCATACTTTCTGAATTGCTGTAATTTAATAGTGATTCTTGAAGTAGCATTGTATTAATCCTCCAACTATGTGGTCTTTCAGTGTTGAGCCAGTATTCTGAGACGCTAGCCTTTCTATATACACTTTAAAACTAGTTTATCAACATCCAAAAAATAACTTACTGGTTTCCTTGCAATTGAAATAAACCTATAGATCAAACTGGAGAGAATTTATATTATAAAAATATTGAAATTCCTATCCATGTACATGGAATATTCATTTATTTAGCATTTTTTTAATGTCCCTATTAGTTTTGTGGTTCTTCTACTATAGAACTCATTTTGTTTCTAGATTCATACCTTTTTGTTGGTGCAAATATGTATGGTATTGTCATTTTTGTGTGTCAAATAATATATTAAATGTGTATTCTTAATGTACACAATGTGAAGTTTTAGTTTATATGCATAGTGAATTATGTACTACAGTGAAACTAATTAACATATCCATCCATTTACATAGCTTTTATATGTGATAAGAACACTTGAAATCTAATCTCTTAGCAAATTTAAATTGTATAATATATTGTTAATTCTTGCCCTTGTGCTTTACATCAAATCTCTGTAATTAATTCATACTACCTAATTAAAATATTGTATTCTTTGTTCAAAATGGGTAACTGTTGATCATATTGGATCACACTTTTATTTTAAATTATACTTGTTCATTGCTGTTATATAAGAATTTGATTGACTTGCATGTTGACTTTGTTTTCTACAGCTTTATTGTAATAAGTTGAATTCTGGAAGTTTCTTTATTGCTTTTTTAGATTGTATATGTCATATATCATGTACAATCAAAGATAGTTTTATTTCTTCCCAATCTATATGCTGTTTACTTACTTTTTTAATGTAATTAAAGACTGCCAATATGATGTATAAAAATCAGTGGTGAGGGAATATTTCTGCCTTCTTCTTGACTTTAGTAAGAAAGTTGAAGAATTAAATATTAGCTGTAGGCTTTTTGCTGATTTTTTTAAATGAAATTTATTGAAGTCTCTTCTATCCCTAGTTCATTGAACTTTAATCATGTTATTATTGTTACTCTCAAAGGTTCATATTGCATCTATTAAAATGACCATGTGATACAAGTTTTGGGCCAGTATAAACTCTGATGGACAAATGAAAATGTGAAGGGAATATCTTCGTGAAAGGTCAGGAGCCTTCACTGAAATGAAGCCCGCCACTGACTCAAAGTCCCACATTTATGGAAGAACAAAAACCGCATAGAATGGTGCTGAGTATAGATGCTTGTTTCAGGTTAGCAAGGGATGGCAACTGTTTGGCTTAATTATTAACCTCTCTCTGATTGTCCCCAAGGAGCTGCCTTATTTCACTAGTGAAGCCCATCTCTGCTCCAGTTGGCAAAGCATCTCATCTTCAGGACATTGTGGATGCCCAGATTACCAATCTTCTGCCCCCTGAGTCAACTCAAGCAGATAATGACCTACTGGGTGTCACAAGAAACTCCATCATGTGATTTTTAAAATTTAGCCTGCTGATGCAGTTACATGAACTATTTTCAAATATGGAACCAATCTTGAGTACCTTGGGTAAATCTCAATGATAGTATTTAGTTTTCTTCTCTCTCTCTCTTTCTTTCTTTCTTCTTCCTTCTCTCTCTTCTTTCTTTCTTTCTTTCTTTCTGTGTCTTTTTCTCTTGCTCTATAAAGTAAGCTGTTTTCATAGAAATAATTTGAAATTATTCCTTTTGCTTTTATCTTTTAGGAGAGATTATAGACTTTCCCTCTTCAATGATAGGATTTCTTCCTTCAGTTTCTAGCTTAACTCATCTATAAACCTAGCTGGGCCTGGTGCTATTTGGGAAATTCGTTAATGATTGATCCTATTTTTGATAGAAATAGGATTCAGATTGTCTATTTTTCTGTGAGCTTTGGAAGAATTTGTCCTTCATAATTGGCTCATTTTATTAAGTTATGAAATCTATAGACTTAATATTGTTTATGTTTCTTTTTTAATGTTTATAGGATTTATAATGATGTCCACTCTTAATTTTCTGGTTATAGTGATTTGCATCCCCTCATTTTTTTCATTAGTTAGCCTTATCAATTTTATTGCTCTTTTCATAAAAAGTTCCATGAATTTTATTGATTTATTCTCAAATTTTTACTATTTGCTTCTACTTACTTTGCACTGATTTGCTCTTCTTTTTCTAGTGTTCTCAGTTGGCAGGTTAGATAATTGACTTCAGCTCTTTCATGTTCGAATATATTCATTTAATGCTATAAATTTCTCAATAACCATTTGTTATGGTTGATACATTGTGTCAACTTGGGGAGTCTAGAGGTTTGGCTGAGTGACTCAGCAGGAAGCCAAGGTGCTTACTTTGTACACATCCTGAGCCTCTGGAAGAGGAGGGCATGGAGACTGTGTGAGAGCTACACGTCCCCTGGGTGGGGGTAGGCTGTTTACAATGTAAGGAAAGAGAAGAGGCTGCTTGCGGCCATTCCTCCCTTTTGCTGGTTGTTTTTGCTGTGCTCTGCTGCCATGAACAGTTTGCCCTCTGCCAATTGCCACTCTGCCTCTGAGCCCGCCAGGTATGGACTGAAACCTCTACAAACTGTGAGCTAAATAAACCTTTCCTTCCTTCATTTTGGGCGTTGAGTATCTTGTCTCGGCAATGAGAAAAGGTAACCAAGACACCATTGCTTTCATTGTATCTCACACATGTTGATAAATCATATTTTCATTTACTACAAATTATTTTTTAATTTCCCTTGAAAAGTTTTCTCGGGCCAGGGATATAGCTCAGCAGCACAGAGCCTGCCTGGCAAGCAAAAGGTTGTGAGTTCGACTTCCCACACCAAAAAGTAAAGAAAAGCTGTCTTATATCATATGTTATTTAGAAGTGTTCGGGTTACATGTGCTTTGAAATTTTGTAGTAATCTTATTATTATTGATTTCTAGTTGAATTTATTGCAGTTTGAGAGCAAACACTGATTTGATTTCACTTGTATTACTTGTAACTTGTTTATCTTTTTAGTTTTGTTTCATTGATACATGTTTGAGTTAGGTAATGGTTATAGTCTTTGTGGGGAGTTGGTACATGTATATACCAATTCCTTTTTTATTACCTTTACCTACCTTTCTTTCCCCGTTCATCTCTTGATCCCTTTTTCATTTGAAAATATTCTATTTCTGTATTTTCTATTTTGCTTTTTGATTTCTATCATTAAAAATATGTTAAATATGTTTCATGGCCCTGAATGTGATCTAACTTATGAGTAGCCTATGTGAGCTCAGGGAGGATGCATATTTTGGCATTCAACAATGTAATCTATAAATGTCAAGTACAGTATATTCAGTTGATAAATGGTGTTGTTGGGTTTACCTTTGTCCTTAAAGATTTTATGTCTGTTCCTTCTATCTTTTACGGAATGTCACTAAAGTCTGAAAATATATGAGTGGATCTATTTCTCCTCATGTCTATTTTTGCTTCATATATTTTGATTCTCTGTTGGCATCCTAATCTTTTTATTAGCCTGAAATTTTCCCTGAATTTTTCTAAAATTTATAGAACTGCAACAATTTTGTCATATCTGGAAAAATATAATCTTTTAAACTTTAATTTCCAATATTATTCCCCTTCTAATTTTTAATAAATCTATTCTTTGTTTTATTCCTGTGTTTGAGGAGCTTGGGATTGAGCCTGGGGGCTTTGGCATGCTGGGCAAACTCTTGACCACTGAGCTACATCTCTCGCTCTTAAAACTCTATTCCTATTAGCTGTCCTGAAGGAACATGGTTAATATAATGCTAAGAATTGCAATCAGCACAATATATCAACTATATCTGTGTGCATTTCATGAACTTAATTAATGTCTTTCATAGATTGATACAGTTCTTATCTACATTTTCTGTGTGGATAGCTGCATTTCTACACTGCTAAAACACTCCCAAATTCCATTACAATTTGAAGAATGAGCTAAAGCTTTGCAGAAAAAAACTAAATTGCAGAATTAAGACTTCAGACCTAAGATTTGTGTTAGAATAGTAATCGACCTTCCTTTTCCTGGCTCCCTGCCTGAAGCATTCATTTCGTCAACAGCCTGTAACATTCTCATAGTGTGAAACTACTTTAAGAGACAGGGAAAGATAGTAAATAATTTAACAATAATAACATATATGGATTATGCCTTTCTAAGCTTGTCCCTCCAAAATGTAAGTTGTTTTCAGGAATCAACAGTCAGCCTTACACACATATATGAAACTGTGCAGGATCACTATGTTATCTCTAATCAAAATTTCTCGGAAATTGAGATGCATTAGATTCGGCCATGTGAATTATGATAACAATTTATGAGTTCAAATGTTCAACACTATATGCCTCCAAAACAGCATTATGAAATACATCTGATGACCATAATTTAAATCCAAAAAAGTGTTTAGAAATTTTTCTAACATTTTTACAAGTATACACATATGAACATACAGAGATTGTCTTTCTCGATGTATTTTATTTCTATGAAGACTTACTAACGATGTGGAAATCCTTTTGTAACTAGATGTCTCAATAGTAGAGATCCATTTCATAAATCCATTCTAAGAGAAAGAACACTCTAAAATTCATTATGGCATTAGAAAGAAATTCAGCACTAATGATTATCTCCTGGGGATCAAAGATGCTAAGCAGAGCAAAGGTAAGACCAGGTAAAAAAAGGACCAAGATACTGAGAAGACAAAGACAAAGACAAAAGGGAAAAAAGAGAAGCAACTCCAGCGAACAGAATTTTCACATTTTAACATTCAAAAGAAAATCTCTCTTATTCCCATGAAATATCACTGACATGTATCCACCCATTTCTAGGTCTCCTTGCTGAGTGTGGATGGCTCTGACATTGACCTATGTATTTTCTTTTCCAAAAGTCAACATGAATCGTTCCATTATGAAAGATATGTGACTATATCAACTTTTTCAGAACACAGGATAAAACTGGAAAGTACAGTACTTTATCTAGAAATGCGTATAGGAATTTGCTAGAATTCCTTGAATCTGTTGACCACTTGACCATCAATATCTAGTTATCTCCTTTAAGAAGTCTGGCAAAGACTTACAACTGGCATTACCAAATGTGATGCATTCTTATTTTTATAGATTTTTTTAGGGGTCCTTCTAGATCTAGACACTCTGGCTATCTTTTTATTGTGCATTTCCACTTGTTTTCTATGTGTGCTCTTCGAATTTTGTGTTTTCTCTAATACCATGGAGATTGCTACACCTACTTTTCTGTTTATACAGTGCTCACATGCAAGGAGCTGTCTGTAGAACTCTAGCACTGTCTTTGAGAAATCTACGTAGCTGTTACCCTTACATAATAAGGGCGGGAAAAGCCATAGATGGACTCTTCTTAGTTTCTAGCAGGTTCTGTTTCCTTTGAAAGATCCTCGATCATGTTTATGTATTTTCTTTGAGTGTGTGTGTGTGTGTGTGTGTGTGTGCGCGTGTGCGCGCCCGTGTGTGTGCGTGTGCTTGCACGTGCGTGTGTGTGTGCGTTCGTGTAAGTGTGCACACGAGTGTGTGCGTGTGTGTATGTGCGTGTGTGTGTGCGTGCGTGTGTGTGCGTGTGTGCGTGTGAGTGCATGCGTGTGTGGGGGGTTTACCCTCCTCACTGCTTTCAGTTTTGTTTATTCCATCTCTTGATTTCTCTTTTCCATTAGTGTCTTCTGTAAGTCTGTTTCATTCGCTTAGTCTCACATCTCCACAAGGTAGTTCCAATGCCGGGCGCCCCTTTTTATTGTTCCACTCTCCAGGCCCCCGCTTGTCGACAAAATTTGGACAAGTTCATAGTGTTTTTAAAACAATGCATCTTCCTCCATTCTGCTCAGATTTTTCATCTTTGTCAAAATGGAAGAGCAAATGTATTTAGAATAAAATGTATGAAGTTATCATACAGTTTAATTGGAAGTGATATTTTTTAAATTTCATACTCATAAAATTGTAACTTCAGTGATATCAAGCAATAAAATAAAATCAATAAGTTCTAGTTTTATATAGTACAAAATCTTGCTCAGAATGTGTAACAGTTTAGAGATATTTCATTTCTTAGAATTTCTTTTAGAGCATAAATTACTTGGTTTAATTTAATTGAATTTATTGATATCTATGACATCTAAAATAAAAATAGTAAAATTCATTTATGAATTACAATTTTTTATTTTTATTTTTCTCAGTCTATAAATTGCTTTTCTGCGCAGAGTATAAGCATTTGGATAATTCAACAAATTTTTCACATGGACAGTGGACTAGAGACTTCCTTTGAAGTTGAAGATCTCATAAGGCTATAATTCAAATGATTCATTGCCAGTGTGTTATTTTAAAAACAGGGTCACCATTAGCATATAGAATTTTAACATTGATCAATTTGTCTCTTTTTCACTCGTTGGCTAGGTTATGCTATAACATCCCAACAATTTTAAGTTTGGGTTTAGATTTTAAAGAATAGGTTAAGTCCTTAACGTCAAAACCAAGTTCTTGTTTTGTTTGTACTTGTGACTGTATGTGAAGCTGCAGGCTCACCAGGAAACCCTTCCACCACTGATCTGCATTCCTAGCCCCTCAATCATATTTTCAATGACAAAAACAGAAAAAAAAAATCTCACATCTAAAAGCAATGATTTCCAGGGCTGGGGATATAGCTCAGTGGAATAAGTGCTTGCCTAGCAAGCACAAGGTCCTGAGTTCAATCCCCAGTACCGCAAAAAAAAAATAAATAAATAAAAAAAATAAAAGCAATGATTTCCTCAATTTCTTTCATTATTTAAATGGACTCAGCTTATATTTCCATATCTATGATAACAATGAAGTTTGAAGAGTAATAAATGCAGGTTTATATAAGCTTTATTTATATGAGGAAAAAGTTGATGATAAGCTCACCTTGGACCGATGACTAATGAATACTTTTACTTTAGGAATCTCATTTAAAGTGATGCCACTTCCTATGCTTGTATACAACTGGAAGCTACCGTGGGATAGTGACAGTTTGAAACAGAAGAGCCTCCAGGTGTTTCTCTCTAATTAACTGGTTGTGGAATGTTAATATCAGCAATGCACAGAGGTACCTTTTTATCCAATAGTGAATATACCTTGAATGTATTATTTTCTAAATAAATAAGTAAAATATCCAATTAAAATAATATGAGTATTTGAAAGAAGAAAAATCTTTCAGGTAGCCCTTGAAGGAAGTATTAGGGTAATCTTTTCCAACACATCAAAAAATTTATAAAACTGCAGTTAGCCCTAGGAAACGAAACAGACACTCATGAGCAATGTCCTAAACCTTAGACCAGGGCATAGATGAAATGTGGCCTTGTTAGGGAAAGGGGTTCTGTTTATTTTCCACCATCTTTCACACTTAAATATCTCTGGAAAATAGGGAGCACGAAATAAAAAAACTGAACTCTTTGGCCTACTTAATTTTTAAAACCCAAGCATGTTGAATGGAGGTTGTTGATCACTAAGAGACTGACTAAAAATCCCGCTTGCGGTTTCAGCTTTGTGTGGCTGGGAAGATCTACCAGCTGTCAAAGTAGAAATGAAATGGAGGTTTGGCTTGCATAAATATAATGTGCATTTCCAAATATCCAGTACAGAACTTAATGAGGTCAGTGAAAGAATTACTACAACATCACCTCTAAACTACTGTACATATCACCGCAAGCAGTCTAGACCAAAACCGAATCATACCTAGTCAAAGGGCCTAGGCCGCTGCAAATGGCCAGGCGTGTCTCCACTTGATATCAAAATTTCAGTATTCAAAAATCATTGTGATTTTTTAGAATGATTTAAAATTTTTATTCATTTAACTGACGCCCATAAATGTATGTAATGTTGTATGCAGCAGGATATTTTGATATGTAGTTGGATCATTTTAAAATATTAAATTGGGAATGTGGGAGGCGTCATTATAAGGAAGGGCTGCTATGCTGGGCACGATGAAAGATCTCAGTGTGTTTAACCCACAGAGATACTTGCAGTAGAGAGTACAAATACATACATTTTAAAGGTGAGGACGGAAAAACAAAAAAGGTAGATGGATATTTCACATTCACATAGTCAGCATTTTTAGCTCACTTAACACACAAACAAGAAACAGTGGTACCGGTGCTGAATTAGCGCCAGAGAGAGTGAGGTGATATGTATTCATTTTTGTATTGCATACATCCCATGGAATACACACCCTTCTCAGCTCTTTTCTCATCTCATTGCAAATACTGAAGAATAACCCTAGCTTTAAGCTCAATAGTACACAATGTAAATATCCTTCTACTTTTATCTTTCAATCATAAATCAAAATCATTTGATTTTTCTTCTCTTCTTATTTTATGTATGTATTAGACTATGATTGACAAACATCATGAGTATAATTTAAATGTCAATATTTAAAAACTATTCTAATATTCAGCTCACATTTTTTCAACTTTGTTATTCAGAAACCCATATTTTAATGAAAATAAAAACCTTTTAAATCATTTTGTGAGTTTAGTAGTGTTTAATCCTTTTTAAATAGAACTGACTAAAGAAGATTAAACATATGAGAAATGCCATGAATATTAAACACATGGAACAAAACAACAGTCACTGAAAAGCATAAAAATAGTTAGTATATTAAAATGAAAAAATATGGTGTCATTTCACATAATCTTTATAGTTCAACTTCATATATAGACAGTAAATTTAAAATGGGTTTTGTAAAAAAAGGTAGAGGTAATGAAAGAGATTTTGTGAATTATATTTTCAATATTTGTGGAAAAGATTCTCTTTCTTAACTAATTTGACTCAATTAAAAAGTGAAGGTTGAATTCTGTGACTGAATTTACTGGCTGAAAGATTAAATTACTGAAATTTGGTAACGCAGTAGATTTAATTACCTTTGAATTGATAATTCATACTCTTTGATATGGTTAAGAATGATATGAAACTACAGCTAACATATCTGGGATTTTTACCTTAGCTAGACATTATAAAGAATTTTGCATCTTGTACTGGATCTATTAATTACTGCATCAAATGTGTTTCATAATGCTATTAATATCCACTTTTAAATATGACAAAACTGAAGGCATCTGTGGGTTGAAATCATTATGTAAGCTTTCCTGGTTTGAAAGACCTTTCTCAACCAACATAGCATATTAATAATGCATCACCATGTCATAAACTGAATTACTGATATAACATTACAGTGATAGTTCCTTTTGCTTTTAGAAGTGGCATGTAATGTGCACTCTATGATCTCTGCTGTCAGAAAGTCTCACTATTTTACCCCTAAGTCTCTCATTACTGACCATGTGATTAAACTTTCTAAACCTCATTGATAACACAATGTAAAAAGCATGCAGTGTTAACCTTGGCACTTGGAAGAAGCTATGTCCATAGTTATTGACCAAATTATTAAATTTCTTTATGCCTTAGGAAGATGAAATCAGTTGATTTTGTATTAATATCTCTACAATGATTGCAATTCTTACATGCACCAATAATAACTATAATGATTTTAAAATCATGATTTAGTGCTTAGATGTGTTACTTTATTTATCACAACTATTGTGAGTTAGGTACCATTATTAATCAAGGACTAATGAACAACTATGGTTTCCCCAAATTTGGGTCAGAAACCAATATTTTTGAAACCACACAGGTGCATGGGCTGTAAGTGCCACCCACTCACACAGCCAAATAATAGAGGAGCAGGATCCTCAGGCCGAGAGAAGAGATGATACCTTCGTACTCTTCCTTCTACACAGGAATGTCAAGAGTCCTCCACAGGCAGTTTTAAAAACAAGAACTCTTCTATATGTAACTCAACAAAAAGTTCCTTTTTCACTCCTTCCTCTTCATTGAAATTGTTTCCAAGTAGAATCTTATCATTCTGAAATCACTGGGTGCTTTCCGCTCTTCATATTCTTTGTATTCTCTCAGCCCTTCATTTTTACTTTCCGAGCCAGCTCTTCTTTCTGAATACCACGTTGCACTGTTCTTGCTGTAGTATCCTTGTCTTATTGTACCTCAGTCTCTTTCATAGACACTTCTCGGTTTATCCTTTGAAAGCCAGAGTTCCACCCTTGAACGTCACATCTAAGAACTGGAGGCTGGGGGCCGAGTCACTTCCTCTCTCAGCAGGCACCGCACCGTTTTATAGCAACCTCTGACCTGAATGCTCAAGAGAAGGCTGTGCATGCTGCTGATTTGTTTCTTTACATCCCCTGTGCTGAGCAACGTGCCTGGCACAGAGATACGTCCAAGAATTATTTTTCAAATAAGTGAAAGGATGAATACATTATGTCAGAAAAATTATCCATGTGACAGCCGCACAATTGCAATGTATGCAAAGTTATAGAAATTGACTCACTTAAGATATAGACCAAACTGAATAAAAAAAGGAAGAATATATATTTAGGGAAAAGTATATGCTGTACCACAGAGTGGAGGAAAAAGAGGAGGATGCAGGAAAGAATAACAGCTCACAGAAAGACATAGGAGTTAAACAGCATTGGTTCAGCTGTGGCAGCCAAGGTTCTCATAGCTACAAAGACATAACAAGGCACAGAAGTGCATTTATTTTTTCTTAATTTGGATAAAAAATAATCTCTTTCATTATCTGTTGCAATATATGCCCTCAGCACCATGAGAGATTCTCAATAAATATTACCTTGCTTCTTTTTGAAGAACCCTGTACATATTCCTGCTGCGGAGGTTGCTAGCACACAATATCTTTAAAGATGACATATTGCATATTCTACATAAATCTAATAGGGAAAATAATGTGGATATTTAAAATAAACATGGGGTGTTGTTTTTATGCTTTTGCCTCATGCTTATCTTCTAGCCTTTAAAACACCAAACAGAGTACAAGACCCGTTCTAGGATAATTCATGAGGTTAGCCAATCAGACCCTATATGTGAGTGCATCTGCTGTTCACATAAAGGGCTTCCCTTTTTCCTGGATCACTTTCTAATGCAAGAAACGCTTCCAAAGTTGATGTGAAAGACACTCCACCAAAAGTCGTAAAAACGGTTTAGCTTCAAAGTTTCCATTTTCTTTGATTGCCGTAGGAAACAGAAAGTCTGCATAATGCCTCTTTTTCTTAATTTCCTTGGCTGCTTTCCAAAGTGTAGCTGTCAGCTAGTGTTAAATACATAAGTAGGAGCCATGGCCAAAGGCCCACTTACTGTCAGTCATGGGGATGGAATATTTCCCCGCATTAATATTGCTAATGTAAAAATAAGGACCATCAGTGTAATCCTCTCCAGTCTGGTGCCCAAAGACTGTGTAAGGCCATCAGGAACTGTTAGAAAAACCAGCACAAAGAGTTCATTAGGGAACATAGTCCAGCTAAACGAGTATATTATCCAAATACACTTAAATTCCCACCTTTTCGAGGAAGTCTTTTGTGATTAATGTCATCTACCATTGTGTTTACTGAGCCAGGTCAACCAGTGCTTATCCACATTTGATATTTTAACTATGATTTAAAAATATTTTTATCTATAAATATAATCTTCACTTGAGTGTTTTCCATGTATATGGAATATATTTTCTATTACCACATTAAAACGATAGGCTGATTAAGGGAAAGATTTATCTCTTAAATTCATTTTATAACTTTACTCAGTCCTTTTTAGAGTCCCTATGCTACATTAATTTTCTGACAGTATTTGCTAAATAAAAATATAAAATACTTGCTTATGGTTATTAGGTATGTTCAGTCTTTTACATTATAATCACATCATTTTCTTCTAGAATTTTAAGCAAAAGGAGCCTAAGGAAGATAGTATCACAAGCCATAGGTAACCCCTTTCTATATGCCATCTTTATTTACAGTTATATAGTTCTGAATGAGAGCAGTAATACATGCTAAGCAGACCAAGATCATGTCTAGATTGTTCATAGCCTCTCACTTCCATTGTTATTAAACTTCTGTCTTCAGCTAATACTAACATATCTTGATAAGAATTGGATCTTCAAATGTAAGGTTTTGATTAGATATTTATCATACTAGAATTTTTGTCTTTCTGGATTTTCTCTTAATCAAAAACCAGAGTACTTAGTAAATTCCCACTGTGGTCTATTTTTTATTGCCAACTTGACTGGCTTGTGAGATGTCTTAAGGATTAGTAAAACACAGTTCTCAGCATGCCTGGGTCTACTTTTGAGGATGAGGTTTGATGTCTCACCCCTTCCTCTATGGTACTCTGCTCCCCCCTTTCTGGTAGCCCTGAGTTGAGCAGCTTTCAGCTGCCACTTCCTTTTGCCAAGATGTTTCTGCTTTGGAGCCTGCTGAGTGGTCAGAAGCTTCTGAAACAGTTAGCCCAACAAAACCTTTTCTTAAGTTGTAGATGTAACATTTTTTTCACAGAAAACAAAAAATTGACAATATGCACACAAAGAACAGAAATCACAAGAAACTATAAATTATATTAAATAATATCCATCTTCTTCTGGTTGTAAAGATCTATAATTTTGTATAGTTTAGGATGTGAAGCAGTGTATGTTAATCTACCTAGCACACTAAAGATGTAAAGCACTGTAGAATAAGAATATTTTCAATTGATCAAAACTTTGCAGTATAGTTCGCTTTTTGTCTGAGAGATCATTGCAAGTATGTGGCTTATTTCTGCTTTAAGCTCTTTTATGGCCTGTTGGAGTTGTTTCATTTCGGATGCAATCATTTCATAACTTGCAGGTATGTGGCTTCCTGGTTCCCCTGTATCTTCGCATTCAGAACTTGTTCTGGGTGGGGTTGAGTTCTGAGCCTGTGTTTTGTTCCTCTGTTTTCCAACTTTTGGGTATCAGATTCAAAATGTTGAGCTATAAATTCCCCAGGCAGTTCAGCAGGCAAAGGTCTGCTGCAGAGGCTGCACCAATGACTCTTTCTCTTTGGGAGAATGTCCCCTAAGCTTTCTGCTGAGAGATCTGCTTAAAAGGCTGCTCCAATGCTGCTTTGTGGACCTTGCTATTCCCTACCCCAAGACCTGGAAACAATAATGGAAGAAATGTTCTGTACACGTAGAGAAAAAATAGATGAAAGATTAGAAGAAAATAGGAAACAAATGGAAACGTTACAAGAGCAATTTAGGAATGAATTACCAAGAACGAAACAGGTCCAAAGAGAATGCCAGGATTTGAAAACTTACACTGAAAGCATGCAAACCCGCTTAAATGAAACCGAAGATAGAATTTCAGACTTTGAAGACAGCATGACAGCTTATGAGCGAGAAAGGAAGGCTCTCATAAAATCATCAAGGACACAAGAAAAATTAATCCAACAGGACCAAGATGAGGCAAAACGTAATAATATTCGAGTAATAGGAGTGAGTGAAACAGTAGGAGACCACACAAACGATATAAAAAGAATATTGGCTGAAATAATAGCAGAAAATTTCCCAAACAAGGTAAAACATATTGAAGTTCAGTTAATCGAGGCATACATAACCCCAACGATCCATAACCCAAAGAAAAACACAAACAGACATATAATAGTCAACATCGCAGATATCCAGCAAAAGAACACAATATTAACAGCTGCTAGATTTTCTGTATTTTCTATTCAACATAGTTCTGGAAGCACTAGTCAGAGCAATCAGACAAGAGAGAGAAAGAAAAGGAATAAGGATAGGAAAGGAAGAAGTCAAACTATCACTATTTGCAGACAACATGATACTATACATGGAAGACCAAAAAACTCCACGAGAAAACTCCTGGAATTAATTGACAAATTCGGCAGTGTAGCCGGATACAAAGTCAAAACCCAGAAATCAATAGAATTCCTGTACATGAACAACAAACAGACTAACAGAGAAATTGAGGAAACCATACCCTGTACAATAGCAACAAAGAAATTGAAATACTTAGGAATCAATCTAACAAAGAATGTGAAAGATTGATTCAGTGAAACCTACAATACTCTGAAAAAGGAGATCGAAGAGGATTTCACTAAATGGAAAAACATACCCTGCTCATGGTTAGTAAGAACTAACATTGTAAAAATGGCCATACTACCAAAACTGTTGTACAGATTCAATGCAATTCCCATCAAACTACCGTTAACATACCTCACACATCTAGAGAAAATATGCCTCAAATTCATCTGGAACCAGAAGAGACCCAGAATAGCAAAAGCAATCCTGGGCAATAAGGACAAGTCAGGTGGAATCACCATCCCTTAACTGAAATTATACTACAAAGCTACTGTAATAAAATCAACCTGGTACTGGCTAAACAACAGACCTGAGGATCAATGGAACAGACTGGAAGATGCAACCATAACGAAAAACCCACTCAGCTACCTAATATTTGACAAAAGGGTCAACCAAACACAGTGGAAAAAAGAAGGCCTGTTTAATAAATGGTGCTGGAAAAACTGGCTTGCCTCTTGCCGAAAACTGAAAATAGACCCCAGTCTATCACCATGCACCAAACTCAGGTCAAAATGGATCACAGATCTCAACATTAAAACAGAAACTCTAAATCTATTGGAAGAGACAGTAGGTAAAAATCTTGAAGACATAGGAGTAGGCAGAGAGTTCATGAACAAAAATGAAACTGCAAGGGAAACACTTCAAAGAATCAATAATTGGGACCTCATTCGACTGAAAAGTTTTTGTACATCTAAAGAAATCACCAGCAAAATAAAAAGAAAACCCACAAATTGGGAAAAAATCCTAGCTGGCTGTCCCTCAGACAAAGGTCTTCTATCTAGAACATACAAAGAATTAAAAAACATGTACCTGTCCAAATTGAAAGACCCAATCCAGAAATGGGCATCTGAGATGAACACACACTTCTCAGATAAAGAAATACAAATGGCAAATAAATATATGAGAAAATATTCCACATCCTTAGTCATTCGAGAAATGAAAATAAAAACAACATCAAGATTTCATCTCACCCCAGTGAGACTGGCCAGTATGAAAAAGTCATCGAATAACAAATGCTGGCAAGGCTGTGGAGAAATAGGGACTCTATTACACTGCTGGTGGGAATGCAGACTGGTGCAACCACTGTGGAGAGCCGTTTGGAGATTTCTCAGCAAACTTGGTCTAGAGGTTCCATTCAAACCAGCTATTGCCCTTCTGGGTATTTTCCCAGAAGATCTGAAAACATCATATCACTCTGATATATGTGCACCCATGTTTATAGCAGCACAATTTGTAATAGCTAAAATGTGGAAGCAACTCAAGTGTCCATCCACAAAAGACTGAATTTAAAAATTGTGGCATTTTTATATAATGGAATATTATTAAGCTATAAAGAAAGACAGTTTTGGGGACTTTGTAGGCAAATGGTCAAAACTGGGGTCCATACTCGTAAGTGAAATAAATCAGCAGTACATGTGCAGGCAACGTATTGTATCACTGGTGTAAGAACCTGAGGGTGGGAATATAAACTAAGAGACATGAAGGTAACCTGTCAAAAACAAAGAACAGATGGGACGAGGGAAAGGAGAAAAGAAAGAGGCAAAAATGTATGTATGTATATATATATATACACATATGTGCAGGAGGGCTAACATGGTTCTACTAGTGTATTATATCAATTAATGCTAAGGAATAATTGATGACGGGTTATTCGATCAATCTTGTATGTCTGTATGTGTTATCCTGAGCACACACTTCGAAGATATCGATATGCAAAGCAGCAACTATTGTTGGTTTTTATTGTTTTTATTTTATTTTACTTTTTTTTGTCTTTTGTTTTCTGTTTTTTTTTGTTTTTCTGTTGTTGAGATGATTTATTGTTTGACCAATTTCATATGTCTGTATCTGTGTTCATGTACATACACTTTGAAGATATCAATAGGTAAAGCAACAACCATTGTTGAGTCCATGTCACCTTGTCTGTAAATCAGCTTTGATTGTACTATTTCTTATGTTAATTTGTGTCTGTTTGTTAATATGTTTTTGTGCTTTTATTTTTTAAAATAAAAAAAGAGAAAAAAATATTTTTAGTATATAAAAACAAAGGTGCATGTTACATAAAGTGATTCCTAGTTGTAAAATTATATCTTTGATATGATTCTCAGGATGCCTCCAATAACCCCTAAGATTTATATACATTTGTTTAAATTTTTAAATCTTTTACACTAGTACAAATGAAATTGATTGGAATGGATTCAGTAGCTATCCACCTAGTACCACATCTCAGGTAGAACTATGTGAGACACGCACACCGTAAACAGAGACCTCAGTTTAGTATGTGGGTAAATATTTCCTGTCTTTCTTGCACCCTCCTCTCCTACGATATGATCATGTCAGCTATTTTCTTATAAAATATATTCAAGAGCTACTAGGGAGACTATTCCTTCTCATCTCCAGTTTCTTAGAAGCAGTATGTGGTGTGACTGTCCCCACTAGCCTTATGATAAACCATCCCGTTGGAGCCAGGCTAATTATCACTGCTACTGAGTCACTAGGTACCTGGGTCAGAGAGCAGGTAGAAGACAATAAGACATATGGCAAACACATGAAATATGGTACAGATTAAAGAGTTCAGCTTTAATCCTTACATGGAACACTTCCTTCATGCATGCAGCATATTTGAACATATATAAATGATTTATTGTACTGTTAAATACAATTTTATTTTATTATCTCACAATTAAGCATTTTGTATTTTGAATTTCCATTTCCAAAGAGATGTCACACCGTTCAAAATGCTTGCTTCTGCAAACATGGCTATTATTTGATTAGGCTTGAGAGATTCTTCAGATTTTTCTGTAGGTTTTCTTGCTTTAGGAGAGTTCAGTGATACGTATTAGGCAACGTTAAATTGGCAAGCAGGTTACCTGCTTTCTTTTTCTTCTTGAGGATTTTTTTTTTTCAGTGTGTTTTATTTTGGAGACCTTTTATGGCTTTGGCTTCAAGTTCAGTATATTTTCTCCAGCAGTAATATTTTATCTGCAAATTGTATGCTTTATATTTTTTTCATTTAACATGTTAGTTTGCATGCATAGAATGTTGATTTGGGTCATTTTTATATATTCCATATTTCTAATTAACAGCTTTTATCTTTCTACTAGTCTTCACAATGAATAAAGCAGCTAATACAGTTAAAATATATTTTGAGTTTCAACTTTTCTGTTAATTCAGTTCATCAGCTTACTGATGTTCTAATTATTGATCACACTGCCACTGATTCTGTTTTGTACTGGGTCCTTTTATTGGTTGTCAGACATTAAATACTGTACAGTATTTGTTGCTCTATACTTTTGTATTACTCTATATGATTATTAATCTTTGTTATGGGATAAAGTTCAGTTAGTTGCAAGCAATTTTATCTCTTTTGAGTCATGTCATTATGATTTGTTAGGCAGAATCACAGCAACATTTTATTTAGCAATATTTATCCCTCCTGTGAAGCCCCTTCTAAGAATTCAACCCAGATTCCATTTTTGCAAGTTTTCTAAGTCTGCCCAGTGGGAAATTACTATTCCTCACCCAATGCGAATTTGGAAATTTATATCTAATTCTTTCGTCCTTTCCTTGATTTTTTGTTTCCTTACACACAGTTTCCATACTAAAGGAAATGCTTAGCAACTCTTTGGAGATTCCTGTTTGACATTTTTTCCTCGTTGAACTTGGCTTTAGTAACCTCACACTGTCTGATTAATCTCCTCAGCTGTAGGAGCTTGCTGGACTTCATCAGTGTCTCTTAGCTCTTCTCCCTCACGCTACAATCCAAAAACCTTCTCAAGGCTATGAGCGTGGAGCAATCCCTTGGCCTGTTGTTAGGATTTGTGTCCTGGTATCCCCACTAAACCTCATGCAGGCATGGGGTGGCTCCTAGAGTTTTGAGTTGACTCATAGGCCAATGATGGGATTATGGGTCTGAGTTCTACACCCACCCTGGAGCAGCCAGACTGCACACAGTGAGTTATGGCTTGTGTCTGGATGTCCCCATAAATCACCATGCAGTCATGCAGTGGGCTTCTAGATATTTGATTGATCCACAGTCCAATGCTGGGATTATGGGAGTGAGCTCTATACGCACCCTGGGGCAGATAATTTGCATATGTAACAGAGAGAAAGAGGCTGCTTGTTACCGCTCCTCCCTTTTGCTCTTGCTGCTTTTGCTGTCTTCTCCTGCCATGAACGGTTGCCCTTTGCCATGGGCCACCCTGCCTTGGAGCCGACCGAGTATGGACTGAAACCTCCACAGACTGTGAGCTAAATAAACCTTTCCTTCCTTAATTCTGGGCATCAAATATCTTCTCTCAGCAATGAGAGAAAAGTAACCAAGACACAATGTAAGGGAGGGAAAAAGGCTTGCTCTTGCTTCTGACCCTCCCTTTTTGAGCTAACTGCTGTTGCTGTTTCTGCAGTCATGAACTACTGGCTCTGTGCCATGCTACCCTGCCTTTAAGCCCACTGATTATGGGCTAAAACCTCCATCATCTATGAGCTAAATAAACCTTTCTTTCCTCAACTTTGGGCATCAGGTATTTTATCTCAGCAAGGAGACAAAAGAAACCAAGACACCTGTCTTTGTTACCAGGTTCTGAGAGACCACTGTCCTTTGACATCTGATGTGTAAAGTTTTTTAAAGCATTGGTTTGCATGTTGTGTCTGTTTAATTAGTTGCTTCAGGTAGGGTGGGTGGTAAATCTAATTTCAGTAGTGCTTCTTGTTAAAGACCGGAAATTGTTTTAAAATACTTGTTTATGTACACTATCCACCATGAAACATAATCACTGTTGACATGAAAACTAGAAAATGCAAATCCAACAGATTATGCAACTTCTTATGGGTAGGATTAATACCTGACATGCAGTTTGTAGGAGGAAATGCTTAATTTTGGCTCTTGATTTTAGTCCATGGTCAGTTCTTTTTATTATTGTGGGCCTGCAGGGAGCCAGAAATTTCATAGCAGAAGGGTCTGATGGAACAAAGCTGTCAATCTCTTGGAAGCTTAGAAGTAAAAAGAGAGGACAGAGTCTGAGAGGAAGAGGGCAGAGAGCAGATACAGCTCCCAGGGTCACACACCCATGACCTCTCCGTCAGGCCTCACCACCTCAACTTGTTACCTCCCAGTAGTAGCATTGCATTCTGACCGCATCACCTGATTGATACACTGATGGAGTTAGAGCCCTTATGATCTTGTCACCTTCGGAAAGGTCCTCCTCCAAATGCATGAGACATTGTAGAACTAGGTCACACAATTTTGTGGAGCATCAATCAAAAGTTAGAACATATCTTTAAATAATCCATCCCAGTGAGTTGACTGTACCAGGAATTGCAAAGAAGGAAAGCTTTATGAAACATGACTGCTCATAAACAAACAACTGTTCTTATTAAATATCACTTAGTTTTTGCTTCTATTTTTAGCTATGCATGCAAAGTTGATAGATATGTTTAAAGGTTATGCTTTTATAAAAAGGTTAAAAATACAAATATTTTGGAGTACAATCTTACAGGTAAAAGGATAACCTTTCAAGAAGCCCATGAAGTTCCAATACACTCAAAGTCATTTTTCACTGGCTATATGCTTTGTATCTACAATCACAAAATTCCAAAATCTACCATTAGAAGTTAAATATGTTACTAAGACAAAAATACTTAATGCATGCAGAATTATGCTAAAGCTACAAGATTTTTGTCATAAAATTGATTTTGAAGAAAAGGCATCAGAGTGGCAGTAGATGTTTTCTTTTCTGTTGGCATCGTCAAACAAACTTCAAAATGTGTTAGCCTTTGAAGAACAATTTTGTAAAATTCAATTTAAGCATACCAAATGGTATGTTAGTGTTGTTTCGCATTGTTGTGTTTTAAAAGCTCCTTTAAAAGTTTGGGTGAGTTTTATCCAAAACTAGTTGAAAATCATTAATGAAAGTGTTCAATGAACAGTATAAAGAATGTCCTGTTTTTAAATTTGCATGAATTAAATTATTGAAAACAATTTTGAAAATAAGAACAGATTAAATTATACTTCTAAAAACATAAGGGAACAATGAGGTGTCATTAAAACACCTATTAGAATGGCCCCAAGCGAAACTATTAACAATACAACATCAAATGCCTGTGAGGAAGATGTGGAGTACTAAAGCATTTGTCCATTGTTGATGAAAATGCAAAATGTTCCAGCTATTTTAGAAAATGTTTGGCAGTTACGTTATGAAATTAAACTTGCTCTCACCATACTACCTAGCAATTTTACTTCTTAGTATGCATTCTAGTTTCACCTGGAATGTCCTCTGTAGGCTCATGTACTGGAGGATAAATCCCCAAGGCAGCCATGTTCATCGTTGGGTTCCATACAGATTTTTGCATTGTGTAAACCTCTGTCTCTCTCTCTCTGTCACTGTCTATGTCTTTTTCTCTATCTCTGTCTCTGTCTGTCTGTATTACTACCTGTGTCTTTTTTCTTTCTCTGTCTCTGTCTCATATTTCCTGCCCCCAGAAGATGAGAAGCTTTGCTCATCACACGCTCCCTGCGATGAAGTTTGACTTTGTCTCAGACTGACAGCAATGAAACTCAATGAGTAAGGACTGAAATCTCTACAATTGTTAGCCAAAATATAATGCACCCACGTTATTTGAAAAAGTATGTCTGTTCCAAAAACTGAACATGGATTTTATATCAGCTTTGTTCATAATTAATAAAACCTGAAAGTCACCAAGATATTTGTCAGATAGTGAATTGACTGGTAAACTATAGTACATTCACAGTGCGGCAACATTCTCTCAAGGGGGAGAAGCATACGGAGAAAACGTAAATATATATCACTGACTGAAGGAAGCCTCTGCCGAGGGTGTGCATATTGTATGATTTCATATAATTGACATTAAGGTAAAACTATGGAGACAGAAACAAGAATGGAGGTTTCAAGGTACCAAAATCTGTGTCAGTCAGGGTTTTACTAGAGAAACAGATATGACAGAAGATGTACAAATGTATAAAAAGGTTACAAGATTGGCTTATGATGCTCAGGAAAAGAATTGTATGAGGAAGCGTGCAGAGGCTGTCTGCACACTGAAGACTGAAGGAGTCAGACCAGGGTCTGGAGTTCACTGGAGAGTTCTGTTCAAGTCCATATCAAGAGGCTGATGAGTCTGTGATGGAAGTCTGAAGGATCCAAGGCAGAAGCCAAAGAGCCTGCACCAGAAGCCAGGAGATGAAGTCTAAGCTGAAGGTGAAGACCGGAGCTCTTCCCAATGAGCCGAAATTCCTCTGTTCTTTCTCGCTTCCCTTTTATATCATCTAGGTGATGATCCTCCCTAGGGTGGCTCATCTACACCCTAGGGTATAGAGTTGCTGAGCCAGTTGCTGACCCAAGTTTAGTTAAGCTTCTAAACCTCTCAAGTTGACATAAGCAATCAACCACTACAGGGTAGGAGGCCAGGTGTAGTGGCCCACACTTGTAATTTCAGTACTCGGGAGGTTGAGGGAGGAGGATTGCCATGAATCTGAGGCAATCCTGCAGAATATACTGAGTTCAAGACCAGCCTGATACAGTGAGATCCTATCTCAACAAACAAAATCAGGATACAACATGGCTGAATAAAGGAAGAGCCTCATTCAGAACTACTCAGAAAAATTCAACAAAATCTCAGGTAATTGGGAGAAAGAGGAGAGACATATCCCCTGAAAGAACAAAAATTAAAGAAGGGTCAGTGAGAGAATAGATGGAACACAGAGGATTTTAAAATAGGGAAACTATTCTAGATGCGCTACTGTAGTGGTTGATTTGGACCATTACATAAGTTTATTCAGTCGCACATAGGGTAACACCAAGATTGAAACTCAACATAATCTATGGGTTTTGAAAGGTGAGTCTGTGTACTTTCCTAACAAAGTCCCAACCTATGGAAAGTTGGCAGTGTACCAGGTTGACTAAGGGGTAGGGTATATATGAGGAGTTTCTGTGCTTTCTATTCAGTTTTCCTGTGAACCTTTTCTTAAACAATCCATTTAAAACAGAAGAAAATTCCATCCTGGGCCAAAACAGTCAAGTGATGAGAGTTAAAAATGTCTAAGTGTTTTAATTTTCAAATTTCATGAGCACACTGTGGTTAATCCAAATTTTTGTGGTGATGAACACTTTGTGATGATGTTTAATTGGATGAATTTATGTTCAACATTGGAACAGATGAAATTAAAAGAGTTCACAGTTTTGTAGCCACTTACTTTGTTGAAGCATTAAAATAAATCATAAAACAGAAGCTGTCCATTGGACGAGTTATAGCATATATTTGTCAAGGAAAAGTACTGTGAATGAAGTGATAAAATACATGTACAAACATTTTGGCTGAAGTACGCACATATTTCTTTACAGAAAGTATCCTTTCTGTAATGGTATTTTCTTATTTCTAATTAGTCTATTTTGCAGTACATGGTGGCTACACAGAGTAGGAGCTTTGTATGTGTATACAGTTTAATTCTTTTTTGTCTGCTCCTCTCTTCCATTTGAAAAGCTCTATTTCTAGTATTTTCTTTGATTCTCTCTTTTTAAATCGTTTGCCTTTCTACCACCTATTCCATCTCTTGCTCCCCTTCCCATTTGAAAAAGATCTCACTACTTCCTATTATCTACAGTTGATTTCGCTGTTTACATGTATTTTGGGTATCACATATAAGAGAAACTGAGAGGTATTTAAATTTGTGTGTCTGACTTATTTCACTTAATATGATGGTCTCAAGTTTGTATCCATTCACCTACAAATGCCTCAGGTTTATCATTTGGCAGAGTAGTACTTCACTGGGTATAAATACTACAGTTTCTTTATCTATTCATCTGTTTATGGACCCATAAACTGTTTCCAAAGTTTAACTATTAAAATGATGCTGTTATAACCATGAGTATGAATGTATCACTGTAATATGATGGCTTTATCTCTTTCAAGAAGTTTTCTAGAAGAATAGGTCAAATGAAATTTCTATTTTTAACTTTTTGAGGAATCACCATATTGATCTCTGTAGTGATTGTACTAGTTTACTTTCCCATGGACAGCATAAAATGTTTCTTTTTCTCAACAGCCTTGTGTACATTTATTATCACTTGATTTCTTGATGGTAGCCATTCTTTCTGGAGCAATATGGTGTCTCACAGATGTTTTAATTTGCTTTTCTGTAGTGATCAGCAATGCTGAATGACTTTTCCTATACTTATTGGCTAGCTGTATTTCCTCTTCTAAAATGTGCCTATTCATTTTGGATGCCCATTTCTGATAGATTCTTTTTGGGGGGTATCTAATTTTTTTGAGTTCTTTATATATTCTAGGTGGTTTTGGTGTATCTGAAGAATAGCTTGCAAAAATTTCTCCTATTGTGTAGATCATCTCTTCAGTCTGTTGGTTGTTATCTTTGATGTGCAGAAGCTTTTTAACTTTATGTAATCTCATTTGTTGATTCTTAGTGTTATTTCCCATAGCACTGGGGTTCTATTTAGAAAGTCCTTCCCTGCACCTCTGTCTGTGTTATATCTATTTTACTTCCAGCAGATTGCACATTTTTGTTTTCACATTGAATGACATTTTCTAAATTGATGAAGCCCTCAATATCTATAGAGCACTTCTCATTTAAAAATATAATCAACAGAGAAAAGTCTTTCAAATTATTTTTGATTAAAGGCTACTTTGAAATAGATTGATGCCTATTTAAAGAACTACTGGAAAATACATTTTTTTTCTAACACATCTCAATTATATGACACTAGAGATAGAAAACTAAATATACTATGTGAATATTTACTAAAATTGTTTTGCTTATTTTAATTATCAAGATGCAAATAATCAACATAATGTCTTTAATATTTGCTTTATGGCAAATATATACATATATTCACAAAATTTTTGAATTTAAAATAATATTTGATCCAGAACTACTTTATAAGGACAGGAGAAATGGACATTTCAAATATGGTATGCCTTTTGTCTTGGTTACTTTTCTCTCGTTGCTGAGACAAAATACCCAACACCCAAAATGAAGGAAGGAAAGGTTTATTTAGCTTACAGTTTGTGGAGGTTTCAGTCCATACTTGGCTGGTTCTGAGGCATAGTGGCACATGGCAGAGGGCAAACTGTTCATGACAGCAGAGCACAGCAAAAACCATAAACAAAAGGGAGGAATGGCTGCAAGCAGCCTCTTTCCTTCCCTCACATATACAAACTATCCCCCCTAGGGTATAGTTCTCACACCCATAATCCCAGGAAACTATCTGCCCTAGGGCAGGTATAGCTCTCACACCCATAATCCCAACATTGGATCATGGATCAGTCATAAACTCTAAAAGGCACCAAATAACTGCTTGAGGATTTGGGGGGACATATGGACACAAACCATAACACCTTTAAATGTCTTCATAGTCATCTTGTGCTCGTATTCAGTAATTGCCTGATTGGGAGATAAATCTCACGGACCCCCAGGTCCATGTGTGAAACTTGTGGTGATTCTTCCTCTTCAAGTGCCCACTCTCTGCTGCCTCCTTTTCCTTCCATTAGATGTGCTGCTACCACCCCTAGAAAGGATAACTGCACAGGGGCACAAAGGCCAGAGTTCTGGAATAGGAACCTCTGAGACCAGTGGGTTTTCTTAACGATTTAGATTCCTGCAAATTATTTGTCTCATGGTCAAAGAATTACTGAGAAGATTAAAACCTGCAAATGGACACTGAGAAAATGCTTATTAGAAACTATGACTTTAGAATGTGACCATCATACTGCCTTTTCATTTAATTATTCAAACATGATTCCAAAATTATCCCCAAAATCATAAGATAAGGGGATCTGTAAGAACATCTATTTTTGTAAATAGTGGACATAAGAATATATTTTTATTATTTAAATAAAAGATTATATTTCTAATATCAAAATTTGCTAAATATGAATATACATATATAAATGATTTCCTTTGCCTTCTCATATTGTTTCAATGAATACATTATAAATAATATATAAAAAACTTGAAGTATGTTACTCCTGAATACAATCAATCATTATGCAACCAGATAAAGTTAATTCCAGGGAAGTTGAAATAAAGCTCACATTTCTAAAGTATAATGATGCTATAACATTAAAAAAGAGCATATCATATCACCATCTAAAACAAATGTCCTAAATTCAACAATATTTTTATTATTTAAAAATAACTCTTAGAAAACCAGTAATAGAATATTTTAAAATGCAAACCAAAAATCTGTTTTACACATAATAACGAATCATTTCCATTGAATTTTGGGAACAAGGTATCTCATTATTATTCTTTAGTAATTTTTATAAATTCTAAATAAATTCAGACATAATGTTAAAAGAAAAGAATTAGTTGTTGGAGAAAAGAAAAACATTCATTGTGGATATTGGGATTATATAGACAAAAAGAAAACAAAATATAATTTTAACAACATAATTGTTAGCTAACTTCCAGTAATTGAGCATATATCTGTTTCTATGTAAGTAAAAATCTGGTTTATATATCTCATTAGAAACCATACCCATTGAAGCCCATGCAGGCACCCCCCCACACACACATACACTAAGGCGTTAAAATAATAATCAATTGCTAAGTGTTTTGCTAAAAATATCAACAAAAAAATGACACACTAGCAAGGCTGATGCTGAACTGTCAGCAAAGCTTAAATGATGTTCACATTTTGCAGATCACTAAGATAAACTGATACACATATCCCTGATCCACTGCACAGAAATACACAGTAGGGAAATACCTTTAAGTGCAAGTTGAGATTAGTTCCTCTTTTCATTCTTTGAAATCATCATCCTTCCTTTACCCAGTCATCAATTTTTGCTTCTACTGCAGAGAATCTCATTCTGGATTAATGAAAATTAAGGAGTCAACTGCACTGTTGAAAAAACAAGTTTTTATACTCCCCTCCCTGGCCCATATAATCTTTCTAAAAAGTGTGGCATTGTGCATGTGTGTGTATGTATGTATTGCCATTTGTATTTTTTTCCCCAATAAGATATTTCCTGGAAAATCAGTAACCAACCTCGAAGGAACAAAACATAAAACATATAAAATCAATTATAAAGCTACGGATGAAAGAAGGGCAAGAAAACCCAGAGCTTTCAATTCACTGAGAAACACAGCAAAAGTTCATCCAGATGGTGAGAGAAGGAGGAGGGCCAGGTGCTGCAACCAAGTTTTAGTCCTCCTTACTCGTGATACTATGTCCCACCCTCACAGATCTTGGCACGAAAGGGTAATAAAGGCAGTATGAATGATT
>PVLD010002049.1:64340-178601 GCA_004027595.1 Dinomys branickii
GGATTCTGGAGTCTGGAGCCCAGGGGAGAGCTCAGACATTCACGCGGATGCTCGCACAGAAGTGTGCACCTCCACAAAAACGGGAGCTGACCAACAGCTCCTCGGCTCAAACCCGTCTGCTGATGTCAAGGAGAGCTGTGTGTCCATCAGCGAAGTTGCATTAGCTTCAGGAAAGAGAATGAGAAAGGACAAATCTAACTCAGTTGTCACAGAGAAATGACTTAGTTACTTTGAATTTGTTTCAGTTTTTTTCTATGAGAATAAAAATGAGTTTCTGAGATCCACTGACTTTTTATAGAAAAATTAACATTTCACTCCACTATGTTTAAAATTTCTATCCCTGAAATATATAAGCCAAACAGCATTTCTCTCTCTCCCTCCCTCTCCCTCTTCCTCCCTCCCTCCCTCCCTCTCTCTCTCTCTCTCTCTCTCTCTCTCTCTCTCTCTCTATATATATATATATATATATATATATATATATATCTCCATCCATTTAGTATTTATCTATTTATTTTTGTGTTACTGGGGATTGCACGCAATGGCCTTTAAACTGAGCTGCATTATAGCCCTTTTTAAATTTTTATTTTGAGAAACTGTCTTGTTAATTCACTTAGTTTCTCAGGCTGGCTGGAACTTGTCATTTTCCGGCCTCAGGAGTCCTGAGGATACAAGAACACAGTACCACACATGGCCAAACAGCTTTGAAAGTAATACTTACTAAATAAAATTTTTTGAGATGCTGTGATGGCATATAAAAGTTTCCACAATACAATTTCAGAGTATTATCTTGAAGCATATTCATTGCAGCATTAATTTCAATAGAGAAAAAATGGCTAACAATTTAAAATCAGTGAATAAGGAATGAATATTTGCATATAGTTTCTGAAAATTGTTTTATAAAATAATGGGCTAAAAATATGAACAATGCCATATTCAATAAAATGTGAGCAGACTACAGAGAAGTTAGGTGGAGAAAACTATTATATGATTTTGCTATTTTAATATAACAAATATTTAAAATATTTCATTGTAAAAAGTAGAAAAATAATAGCAGTTTTTAAAAATAAATTTACCTAATGCATCTTTATTCACCCACTGGCAACAAATCTTATACAGTGGTTTACCCTGTTACTTTACTTGCAAAACATGCAGAGTTTTCGTAGCAGAAAATCCCCCCACACACACACCGCTAGCCTTCAGTTAATTAGATGCCTGGGTAATAGTTCCTGTTCTGGATCTGGTTGTTCTTGAAGGTGTCTGAAATGGGACTGTAATATAACAGAGGGCAGTGAAGCCTTACATTAGTACCACACTGCTCTCCTGGAACAGGGAGACAAAAAGCCAATAAACATGTATAAAGTTGCTGAAGTTACCCTTTGGAGCCCCAACTGAAAAGAAGTTCTGCCAAAGTAGATCCTGTGAGATTCATGGGCACTTTATCAAACAGGAATTCCTGTGCATGGTTGAGTGCCCTATACCTCTCCTGGAAAGTGATCAGCTTCCTTCCCACTTGGGTCCCACTGTTCCAGACTGGATATTGACTCTGACTATAACCTGGAAGGAAGAGTAGCACCTACATCAGCCTGAAATACTGATAATTATAACCCTGGAATTTTGAGAGATTTGTTTCCAGAAATACAGACAAAGGACTCACCTGTAGGGTTATCAATCATGCCACACTGGGGACTGTGCTGTCCAAAGGCAACCCCCACACGATTCAAACAGTACACATCTCCTGCCTGTAAAGCCAGTTGAAGATCTCCAAGCTGCTCCAATGTCACTGGGGTTGCCTTCTGTATATGCTGCATCAGCCTTCTGCCGCCCGCAGCCTGCTGGTACACCTGCCTGGACCTAAAACAGTGCGTCTTCCTTTGGCTCCTGTCTCCCAGCCCCTTTTTGTCTTTAAATGGAAAGACCCCAGTCTGACTCAAAAGCTAACTGACCTGGACCTAACCTCCCAGAGGTTCAAAATTTGTTTCCTATTTGAAGAAGCACTTCTGATTAGAGATGCTCAAGCTGCCAGCTAAAAAGACACAAGAACACTACCACAGTATCTGGCAGAAAATGGTTAAAAAAAAAAACCCACAAATTTCTTGGAGGTGCTGGCTTCTATATGCTTACCCAGACTGTCAGGCGCTGGGAGCACCCAATGGCCTCTAAAAACTGCCTCCCCACCATTGCCTCCATGCTGTACCAGCCAATTTCCTTTGATCAGGAAATCTGACAGGCTCACCTTAGACTAAGACCTAACTGTCCAGGTGTTACATGCTCTACTGTGATGAGCTGTTCTAAAACAAACACCCACCACACACAGATCCTGAGTACACTCTGTTTAGGGATGAAAGTAGCTCTATTAAGAATGAAGTCCAATATGCTGTGGTCACCTTGGACAAAACCACTTTGGCTGAAATTCTCCTGCACGGATAATTGGGACAGAAAACTGATGTTTGGAAGCCTGCCACCAATTATGCAAAATAGCCCAACTTAGAAACCTAAGCCCCTCTGGGGATCCAATTGACTGAAACGTGAACCCCATCCAGAAAAGCTTTACCTGTCATTCCCAGATCAGAATCAGAACCAGCCCATCATTTGTTCTGCAAGCTCATGTCACCATGCTGACACCCATACCCTTGCAGCCATCATAGGCTTGAGCATCTATGTCACTGGCCCTGACCCCATGCACTACAGTGAACTCTCCCCATTTAAAGGTACACAGATAGATCACACAGCAATAAAATATAACCCTACAGAAACAGAGCTCATGATCAGTTAAAAGACCATCTGTATCTGTAGACACTCCTGTGCACACATGCAACCCAGGTATATATGACTACCTCTATAAGTTTCAGAAATCCAGCCTTACATCCACTGAAAAATGTCCCACAACCGCTTCTCCAAGGCTCACTGTAAAAAGACAATGCACACCAAGCAGTTCATGCATGACTAAAGCCTGAGGACACAGTTCACAGGATTGCTCCATCCCTATCCCCCTTGATTTTTGTTTCTTTGCAGACTGCTTACCTCAGTCTTTGCTTCCCCACTCCCTGCTAGCTGTGCTTTTTATGGTGAGGTCTGAAAGTCTATGGACTGTTGCCCCAAGAGAAGAGAATAATCAATCAAACACTTGACCAAGATTTGATGAGCACCCAAGACATATGGGACAGTCCTGGATCAGACTCACTCCCTCACTCCCCCACCAGAGCAATGTTACAGAGCAGACAGGCCTAAATTCCAGTTGAGTCTGCTCTCAGAGGATGTCATGTACCATGCTCAGCAAAGATTTGCTGGGGAAACTAAAAGAAGAGGGGAGAATGTAGCCAAAAACACCCCCCACACTGGCCAGTATACTTCAGTTTCTTAGTTGCTCAGGTAAGAGTTTCTGTTCCAGCTCTGGTTTCTCCTGTCTCTTAGAAAAAGCTGCTCACTGTGATGTAAAGCTGGTCACTATGATGCTCATTGCGTAAACCAATCCCCAATAGACAATAAGCCCTAGAACACCAGAGATAGGGCTTGATACTTTGGGGATAATCTCAACAAGCCAACATTAATAAATCTGCCTCCAAATCATGGATCACATTCTGGTATTTGTGCTTGACATTGCACTTTCTCCCCAGTTCAAATGTAAGTACTAAAAGAGGAGACTAGCGGGAAATTTTAAATGAGAAAGCTCAGAGTTTGGATGATCCCTCTTTTCTCTGGATCCAAACTTGTGGGTCAGGTAGTAAGTATTTAATGCAAAAGTTTTGTTTGTTGTGTCAGTTTCTTTTATCTGCTTCTAGATCTACTAAATATTGGTTCAGAGATCTTAAAATTGTTTGCATTTACTCGATAAATGAATGTTCATTAATCATTTGAACAATCTTGCATTCTTATATCTGGTAATCCGAGCAACTTCATTGAACATAACTATATGTAATATAACTACCACTGTTAATTCTAATCATTTTGTTTTGAAATCTTATATCATTTTTATTGTTTTTGTGTTGTATTGTTTTTGTCTTTGCTGTCGTTATTTTGTTCTTTTTAAAATAAAAAAAAATTACTGTTTTTCTCCTTATGTTCAGTCTTGTTTATTGTGGTTTCATTTACCATTAGCCAAATATTGACTGAAAATATTAAATGGAAAATTCAAGAAACAAACAATTCAAAGTTTTAAATTCTGCATCCTGCTTAGTGGTGTGATGGAATATCACGCCTTCCTACTCCATCTTTTCAAGGTCACAAATCATAAATTTGTCTCGTTAGTTCAGGCTTCATGTATTATCTTTCCTCAATCATTTCACAGCTGTCAGTATCATATTGTCCTGAAATCATAGCACTTGTGGTCAAGTAGCCATGTTTTACTTAATAATGGCCTCCGAGCACAAGTATAATGATGCTGGAAATTCAGATATGATTAAATGAAGCTAAGAATGCTTCCTTTAAGTGAAAATGTGAAACTACAATAAAATATTAAAAGGCCATGTTTATATAGTCTTTATGACAGGGTATTGTCATAATTGTTTTATTTTATTGATGTTGCTTTTACTATGCCTAATTTATAAATTATATTTGATCATAGATGTGTACATATATGAGACAACATAGTATTTGCAGATTTCTCTACTATCAATGGTTCTAGGAATCCACTGGATATCTTGAAAAGTATCTCCCATAGCTAAAGGAGGAACTATTATGACCATACTTCACATTAAACCAATACAGAATGAAAGTTCTCCCATCTGAGACTGAAGATCCAAGTCAATTTATCATCTTCTTTGATCCCCTGCTCTAGAGCATCGATAGCCTGTCAATTATTACCTAATTTAAAAGAGTTTCCTTGATTGCACTTTAGTTAAAAGAAGGTATTTTAAAAGGAATTTTTATCCTGTATAAGCTAAAAGTCATTCTGGACTGCAATGCAGAATCACTTTCTAACATAAAGCATTCTGATTAAAGTATACATCATTTAAACTGGTACTCTACCTCCAGATATGTATGCTCTTACGCTAGTAAGACATGGGGTATTTTTTAAACACTTTCTATGACATGCCCTTTTAGAAATGAGACTACTTGGAAAAATAAAATTATATCTATCTATCTATCTATCTATCTATCATCTATCTATCTATCTGTGTCTATTTATTAACTGATCAATTCTTATCCTTCCTTCAGGCCACATAAGAATTAGTTGAAAATGTTACCACCCTTTACCTTCAAAGATTTCATGGAGTAATTCCTAAAATAAGAATAATATCCTCATTATCTTATGTAAACTACACCTACAAAAATAAGGAAATTTACAAAACAATCACCTGATTTGATATATAAACATATTTAAATTTCACAAGTTGTCCCTGTAATATTTTTAAATTTAATATTTTTATGATTTAGGATGTAATCCAACATCATGTGTTGTTTTTCTGTCATAGCTCTTCAGTCATCTTTAATATGCACCAGTCCTTCCTTTCTTTTTTTCTTTCTTTATCTTTTGTTATCTTGATTGTTTGGAAAAAGTATTTGTATTTTCAAAGTACTAGTTACATCAGAATTACATAACTTCTTTGATAAAATGTGTTGTCCACATGAATTGTGTGATGATATCTCTCTTCTATTAATTATCCTAGGCTAGTGATGATGGATGTGAGTGTATAATTTTCTTTGTGACTTTCTAGATTCTTTACTTTTTATTTTGATTAATTTTTTGGTACATTCCAGATATGCATAATGATCACATTCATCAGAGGGAGCTGGTACCTATACATGCCATACCTTGGTTCTTTTCCTTCCCCAGTGCTCTCACTTAGCATCAACCCCTCTTAGCATCAACCCCTCTTCCACTCCTTAGTTACAAACCTTCATTTCCCCTTTCCTCTTTCTACTCTCTTTCTGCTTTTCCCTTTCTTTCTCTCCCTCCCCACCAGACCCTGTCCCCTTCCCATCTGAACGTCCTCTTACCATTTCCCAGCATCTGTTATGCATTTTGGTCCTTGTTTACCCTTTCAGTTTCCCACACTAGAGAAACAATGTGATATTTAAACATGTGTGTCTGATTTATTTCACTTGGGAGCATGGATTCCTCTTCTTTTTCCTTCTCTGACTCCCTCCTCTCTTGTTACCCTTGCTTTTGAATAATATTCTCTTGCTTTGCAATACATTTCATAGGCTTTGGTCCTTATTTACACATCCAGTATCTCACACCACTGAAATGATGCAATATTTACACACGTGTGTCCAGTTTATTTCACATATGAGTATGGTGTCAAAGTGCATCCATCTACTTAGAACTGTTTTAAAATTATCTTTCCTTATGAGTGAGTAGTACTCTATTATATGAAAAAAAACCTGCTTTTTATCCATTCCTTGGTCAATGGGCACTGGGTTATTTTTAGGGTTTAGCTTCTGCAAACAGTGCTGCCATAAATATGAGGGTGCATATATGTCTGCGGTCTGATGCTTTAATTCTTCCAGGAAGATACCCAGAAGGTGAATAGCTGGGTCAAATGTGACTTTACTTTGTTTCAAACCTGTGAGTCTAATATTAATTTCCATATGAACACATGATGTTTACAGGCCAAATACTGACAGCTTTAAGGGTAGTGGTGCATAGAAAAGAAAGACAAGGAGAAGGACAGAAGAAAAGAAGTATTTATTAAGAATAGTACAGAGAGTTTGCACACCCTCTGAATGTTGTCCTCCAGACTCTTCCACAGGCAAATTCAGCAGTTGAAATGCCCCAACATTGAAAAAGCTTTCTGGTTCCTGCAAATAAATAAATAAGTCAGTAAATTACAACAGTCCAGTGTTCTCCAAAAATATCAGAGAAAAGAATAATCTCGAATACCCAATTTCATTACTTCTAGAGAGTTCCTTCTGCAGTATTTCACAGCCAATGCCAAGTGCTCTAGAGATTTACAAACCTGTGCAGAAAACAGGCAAGCTGCTGGTTACTATTCATGAGTGCTATGTAATAATCACCTAATTATAGCTGCATTTTGAAAAATGTAAAGCTCCCAGGTACATTTATCAAGCAAAATTGATATAGAAAACTGTTGAACTTATAAAGACTCTAGTAATTTATTAAAGAATCCTACTCTTGGCATATTACTAATATAATTATAATAATATATATAAAATGCTGTATTACTAATAAATATATAAATAATGCTGTATTAATGTAAATAAATTGGAATCATTCTAAAACGTCTTTGAAACCAAATTATGTAATTCTATTTCCATGACAAAGTTTCTTGTTTTCCACAAGAGATAATTTAAGCCTCCTCTTGACTTGGAACAACAGGGAGCACAAAATATATTTAATAATTTAAAAATGAGTTATAAATCTCTTCTGTTGTCTCTAATTACAGTATGAATCTTTTAGTCAAGGTCAAGACCAGGGCAGTGGTCCAATTCTTTATCTCAAAGATTGAACATGTTCTAATAATCATTGAGAGAAATAAATTTTATTATTAGAATAGTTCTGAAAAATATTTTCTATATTATTTTGCCTATATTTTAACTGTCTTAAAAGTTACTTACAGAATGGAGATTTTGTTAATATATGCTATTTCTCAGTTGTAGATCTCTTGAGACGTGCGTTTTGCATGCTGTAAATATTTTTGTCATTTTCATACAGGTCAGTAAAATACATATTTGTTGTTACTGACATAGCGACATGGGCAACTTAAAAAGACATTGTTGATAGCTATATTTTGAAAAGAATTTAAAAATTTTTTTCATTCTTTACAAGTTTTCTATGTCCTCAAAATCCTTAGCATGCAACTGTAAAAATACTTCTCAAACCTTCGTAAGAAGAGCTTTGTAGATCTCACTGGTGGATATAATGACCTCTCTCACCTTGTCAAAGGGGCAAACTTGTCAAACTCACAGTAGTCAATACTCTGAAGAGCATCCCTTTAGCTCAGAAGCATGGACCAAGCAGGGACTTGGAGGGCAGGTGCTGAGACGCGTGGGCTTGACAGAGACAAATAGTATCAGGATTCGCCGCTGATCAAGGACGAAGGGACACTCTCTGAAGCTGAAGCCCACTTAGATTTCTCCTATATCACTTAATGATGAAAACAGAGGCTTAATTCTTTGAAGTTACTGATTTAAGGAGCTGAAGAGCAAAGGAAGCTTTTTGCTTGATCCAATCCTTGTTATTAAAAGAAGCAGAGGAGATAAAACACTTTCTATTTTTATCGATTGATGTATTTTGAGGTCAGTATTTTAGTCTGTTCATCTATATCGTGCCCTCTGCCCTCACTTTAAAGTACGTACTCACTTCTGATTAGAACTTCAATTAATTTGCTGAAATATCCTTTAGCTGATTGCAGTTAACTCTTTCCAATGGGAGAGAATTTGTTTTATTTCAAATGCACAGATGATTGTCATTTATTTTACTCTCCAATTTAATTACAAGTTCTAATTGAAAAGACCTAGAAAATATACTGAAATAAATTAGTGCAACACCCTTTCTAAAGTTAAAGAAAGTCCATATCTCTTTTTCCTCCAGCCATAGTCTATCCTGTCATGCACCCAAAACAATATTTAAGAAATGGAATTCTTTCTCCTTTTCTTTTGATACCCAGATTCACTTTGCTGCACCAAAGTGCCCGGTAATTAATGGTGATTGAAATGTCATTCCACATTATAGTATTTCAATGACGTTCTGAAAATGTCCACCTATTCCCAAGGCAAGAACAAGTTGTGGTATGTTGTCTTCTCTGTCCTTGATTTGGTGTTTTTCTTTACTTACTTTAGTTTCTGTATCTTATTTGCTGTCGAGTCCATAAAACTTTCATACTTAAGGGTACTGATGGAAAGATAATATGCAGCCCTCCTCCATAAATGCATCAGTTTCATAAGACATTGTGTGAAGTAGTTACATTATTGAAGGTTTTGGAAAGATAGAGGATTTTTAGAATACAACCAAGCTAATAGCACTAAGATACTGGATACCATATTTTAAAAGTTCAGTATCTAAAGTGTTGTACTTCTCTGAAATAATTTCCTCACTCACAATGTTAACTTTAAAGAAATTTTTAAAAACAACACCTTTCTTCCTGCTGTATGGACAGTCTCTGGATAGTGATATTAATATGCTGATTATACATAATGTTTATCTTTCATTTCTGAGATCATATTTAAGTCAGTTGTAACAGAACGGAGGTCTAAAAAGTAATTCTTTGGTTTTTTTCCTTCTTTTGTCTTTATTTTGATTTTTAGGTTGAAAGATTGGGACAGCTTTAATTTCTGTCATTACCACTGAGATCACATTCAGTTGCAGTGGCCACACAAACACTAGCATTATTATGGATACCCTCTTGGAGTACAACAAAACTAGATTTTACCCTGGAGAGGTTTCAGATATTGTCGGATGTTAAGCTCAATTATGTTCTGGGGTTCAAGTTGTAGACTGTGGAAGCAAATGTATCTTTCTGATAGGAATCGATATAGATGACCCTCCTTTAAATACTGAATTTCCCTTGCATATCACTCCGTATTTAATTATGCTGTTGTTTTCCAGAAGCTGTTACATTGCCATCTAAAAATTAATACTACAGCCAACAATCTTCCCCACAGACATAGAACGTTACGAAGCACTGATTACTAATAAAGACCTGGAATATGGACTGTCTTTATGCAACCAGTCTTGCATTTCTCCATAAAGTTTATGTGTATAAAACTAAGTGCTATAGCTTTACCTTGATACATGTCCTGGTTTCACTTATTGCTACCTATTAATCATTGGGGCTGATGTCTCAAATAAATGTAACCATGTACTGAAAACCGGGTTAAATAACCCTAAGTTATTGCAGGCTGATCAGGCCCGCAATCTCCCAAGCGAGTGGATGGTGAAGGCTTAAATAAATGAGACAATGGAAATGATTCCCGGGCTCCAGGAGCGACTAACTCTCTTACAACTTCAATATTCTCTGAGTTAGCCCGCATTTATTTGGTTTATGAGCAAGGGAGGGGGACACTGAAGAAAATGCAGGAATCTGGGCAGGACCTGAGAATTCCTTTAAGGACTTCTCCAAGTACTATAGTATGTTAATTTAGGAGAACTGTATTATCTCCAGGAAGGCCTTAGCAGGAGTGAGAAGCCTGTAGCTGCAGTCTCTTTGCAGTTAGTTGGGGTGGCAGACAAAGTGCCTAAGCTTCAAACAACTCAGAAGTCAACACAGAAAGCCAGTTGGTTCATATTAAATCTAACTCAGAGCCACACTGCAGTGGTCCCCAAAAACCATTTATGCCAATTCATTGAGATCAACTTTATTTTGGTAATAGTGTACATTTCTTAAGTTAGCATTTCTCAGTTTTTAGTTACAATTTCTTAAAACAGTGATTTTTATCTTCAAATTCATCTTAACTGGTTGGGTTAGTAGAGTGATGTTGGAAAAAGTATTTAGTTGCTAATCACCCCAGTTTCTTCATCTATAAGATAAGAATAACACAGCAGGTTTCTTGGAGTGTTTTATACGTGAAATCATAAAACAGAGGTGAATATGTTAAGTGCTCACACAAACCAAGTTAGTCATACAAATTTGTAAAATCCAGATGATATATGGAAATGGGAGAGGGGGCTTTTGCAAACATGCAATATACAAATGTATTCAAAGTTTTTAAACTTTATTGGTTATTTTAACTCTGTGAGTGCTAATAATGAAAATCTAAGATGAAGTGTTTTCTGTGTCCTTAAATATTACTAAATCTCTTACAGAGACACACAAACACATTTAAAAAATAAACAGACAAGAGAATTAATTAAAACATAGACCCATTTTTCTATAAAGACTGGAATCACCAAAGGATTTATCTTTGAGATCATCAGGGATGATTTCTTAGAGGAACTAACATAGGACCTATGTTCTGTAGTAAATAAGATAGTTGGTAAAAAGAAGAGTCAAGGATACTGAAAATTCTTTATAGTTTGTGCAAAACTATAAAGAAATGAACATACCTGGCAATGCATCATCAAGCTTGGGGTCTTGTGCTCAAGTAATCAGAAAACCATAGAAGCATGCATTCTTCAGTACCACACAAAAAAATAGAGGAACTAAATATATGCTTATCTGGCATCTTTTATTATTCAGCACGACTTTTAACACCTAATTACTATGCAAACGATGTATTCCCAGCATATAAAATAACACAAATGTTTCATTGTATGAAAAATTTTAAAACTTAAACTCATATTTCAGTAAAGTTCAACAATGTAATTTTTAGGGGAATCGTTTGGGGATATTCTATAATTGCTGTTGATTTTCCATATCTTTTCATGGATGTAAGAGGACAACAGCATGCAATGTTAGATGTTTTGTTCTTTGCATAAAGGCTTAGTATTTTGTGTCAGGACCTTATCGCCTCAGACTGGTATTGTTATACTATCCTAACTTCAGCCTCACCTCCTCCTACAATCTATTTTGTGTGACTCTTTCTACAGCAGAACTTTGATACTGCTATTTCTCTGCACAATGACCTTCAGTTATATCCCCATTTCCCATAAAATAAAAAACGAGTGCAAAATTAACACTGATGATCTGCCTTGGTACAAACTGTCAATATGAGATCTGTGTTGACAGATCAACCAGAATAGGAGTGACTAAGATATGAATAAAGCAGAACCAGAAGCGTGCTGATTTAGAATCACTAGTCCTTCAGGATTTAAATTCTCATAACTCAGCCGTCACTTTTGTATGATTTTCATAGCTGCCTACCATTCTGCAGTCTTGGCTTCTACAACAAACCAATCAGGTTTTTTTCCTGTAGTGTTAGTATAAAAGACTGTGGGAGAGATTAGGAATAATATAGTATCTGCTTTAATATTAATGAAAATGAATAGAACTAAACCTGGGCAAGATAATAAGTTCTGGCAGCAGAAAAAGAGGAAATGAATGTTGTAGAAGAAATAAAAAGGGGCTGGGGATATAGCTCAGTGGAATAAGCGCCTGCCTAGCAAGGGCAGGGTCCTGAGTTCGATCCCCAGTACCGCCAAAAAAATAAAAAAAAGAAAAAAGAAATAAAAAGACACAGACGTGTGTAAGGAGAGGGGAAGGAGAGGTAAATGGCATTAAGAGAGAATGGTAGTGGGTAATAGAGGGCAAATAAAGGCAGAAGATGAATATTAGATGTAGAAGGACTATTTTATCAGGAGGGAATTAGCTAGAGAAGCAATTAATTGATATTAGGAGTTTCACACAGTAGATGAAGAATACCCGTTTCAGGAAATGGAGTTGCCTAGATAAAACTAAACAGACAGAAAATATGATGAATGAGGAGGAGGAAGGAAAGACAGAGCATGAAAACAAGCAGCTCAGTGATTCTAACATATGAACATTCGCAGCTTCATAGTTACCTTTCACAGGAACAGATTTCCTTCAGAACTCAGAGCTGGTAGCATTTGCAAAGCAATGGTCTGGGGTAAGTTATATCACCCTGGCAGTATTTTAACTAGAACAGAGACAGGGATCCATTCCAGATTCCTATGTGGTTTTCTTATTAAGTTTGTACTGAGCAACCAAAGGCTTGTTCATGATGTGGGATTTATGAATATTACCATAATATTATTTTCATTTATGAAATAGATTTTCACTCTAACAGTGTATTCTGTGTGGCATTAAAGAGTCACAGGTATGTTTTCCCCAAAAGACACTGTAGTTCCACAGGGAAGACTTTATGTATAATGTGTATATCTCCCATGGGCAAGCTAATTTCAAGAGATAAAGAAATATATTCCACCTCTTGATAAGAGGGCATTGCCATCAGTTTTGCAATCTACCACTATGAGTAATAATTTTCTTTGAGAGAAGAAGAAGGAAATAGAAAAGAAAAGTTTAAAAGCACAGAAAGAAAAGATGATGTGTAAGGAGGAGGAAGGAAGCAAAACAATATAAAAGGGGAAGAAGGAGTAGGATAGACAGGGAGGAGATAATTGAAAAGTAGGTGCTCAGAAGGACAACAGAGAAGCAGAGGTTCTCGTTAATACTTCACATTTATTTAAGCAGACTTCATACACCCGTATGATTATATATATATATATATATATATATATATATATATATATATAATCTTTTCGTAGGCAGTAAGACACGCCTGTCGTATGTACAGGATTTTATGCATTTAAAAAGTGAGAATAACTTGCCCTACTAAGATAGCATTAACCTATATGTACACACTATTTAAAAAGCTGCTAAGATAGATAACTGTCACTGAATGATAAGCCTCTCAGAAGTAATTACTAGGACATGCATGTGGCTAATTAGCCATAAACCTATTCCTTTTTCTCTCTCCATAAATACAACTATCACTAAAGGATAAATTAAAGTCAGTGTGTCTCACTGAAAGATCAGTGTGCCTGAGCATATCATAAAGACAGACTCCCAGGGGAATTGGCTTATTACATCTGTTGTATTTGGAAAAGTTCTTTAAATTTTAGTCCTTTCTAGGTAGGAGGAAGAAACGGGAAAGGAATAAGAATTCAGCTATTAATTCATCCATTACCATTTCAGAAATCCCCACATAGTTTTTCTATTAATGACCTAGTTGTAGTTCTATGTCATAGTATGACTGGTACTAGTGTCCTATTTTTTGTCTGTATCAGTGATCCCAGATATGTGGATTTTGGTGTCAATTTGGTGAAAATTAATACCATTGATGACTATCATTTCACTGTGAGTATAACAGATACTTATAAACAGCCAAAGTTATGTAAAACGTACTTGAACAAACTATATAAATTTTCTGATGATTTAGCTAATTTCTACCTCTACAGATTAAAGTATATAGGGATCAATGAATGTAACTAGGTGATTCAAATCAAGATAAGCTATATAGTATTTAAAAGTGAATCTCACAATAAATTTTCATAAATCTATAAGTAACACCTAAAAGCTATAGCTGCATGATTTGGAGAGCCTAAAAAACAATTTCCTGAAACCTTTATCATGCCAAAAACATGTGACCATGTTCAATGCAAATTGCAGTTTGCAAAAAGATATTAGATATCACCAGAAAATTAAAAATTAAAAGGTAACCTCAGGAAACTTCTTTATCTCTTCATCCCATCATTTTTACACAGGAGAATCATAAGTCCATATATGCCTGTCATTTCCCAAATGTGTATGCACCTCTGCCATTTTAATGAAGGGGGAATTTTTTCATCAAGTGTGTATTATTTTCCAATAATAGAAATAAATCCCTTTGTACGGAATGTTTGCTTGGAAACTCTTAGTGAGAAGCGTTTCAGTCCAGTGGGAAGTGGAGAGCCTCTTAACCTGACTTTTCCTCTCAGGCCTTCAACTGATTAAAGGCAGTCTAAGCCTTTGTTATTATGAAGTAACTTCTTAGAAGCCTCACTTATTTGTCTGTTGAGTAAAATAGTTATTTCAAGCTGCACATTTGCTACAAGTATAAGAGATAATGCACATAAAGCACCTTGCCCTGTTTAGAGCATATGCTCAATTAGTGTAATTATTAGTCTCTATTATTGTTGCAAACTTTATATTAGAATTCAGAAAATATCCAACTCCAATTAAGTTATCTACATGGTCCTGCTTCTTGCTTTTCTACAGCTCCTAAAATTTCTAAAATCTGACGGCAAGAAGGAACTGAAGAAAGGAGCCCGGGCTACATCGATTTTAATTTTCCTAATCATCTGCATTGTTTCATTTTACTCTTCCCCATTCCTCTCCCTTTTAAAGTCTTGCTTACTTTCTTCTACATATTAAAAATGATTAAAATGTGTGCTAAAAATTAGTCAAAGTTTCCATGATAGCATAATAAAATATTTATAAGCTGACAAGGGAAAATAAATTCAGAAAACAAATTATCTGAATGATCAAGTGATCACAGTTGAGAAATAATGCATCTTCTTTAACTAGCACTTAAAATAATTCCTCTGTTTTCCTCATAGCTAAGTAATTTTCAGCTTATCTCAGGTATCAGAAGTAGCCAAAATGATCTTAAAATAAAATGCTACATTCAAGAATTTATCCCTAAGGAAAATATGATACATAGCCAATATTTGTGTCATCGATTGCTTTCAGCATGCTAAATAGTTATATTATGAAACTGAAAGGGCAAAATCATAGCTATTTATACACTTCAAATAACAACAAATTAAATATTGCAGACCAAATCTTTGGTGACTGTCTATGGCAAGAAGGCAGCCTGAAGCGATGGCCTCATTTATCTCCACCTCTTCAGAGAAGACCACTTTCTGTTTTTATTCTGTATATTTCACTGTGAATAGTCACTGCTCTGAGATATCTTTCAACATCCCAGAACACTTTAATATTATCAAGGTTACAGCTGTACTTGTTCATAAATAATTCATTTGAAATGCATTTTTTAATTAAAAAATAGGTCATATGATTCATTTTGCAGTCCTATGGGTCGTCAATAGATCATCTGGGGATGACTCATTAATACTCTCTCTATAATCTGCAGTCTGCTATCCCACATTTGTTCATGAACTGAGTAATGTGGTCTATGACTCCCAAGCTTTCACTGAAAAATTCACAGAGGCATCTCTGACTAGCAACTCCATGGATTTAAAAACAGTGTGAGTTCATCATATCCTTATACACATATACCGATCATGTGGTGCTTTAAAACCTTTGCCATTTGTCAGGCTAAATTGTAGTTCTGAAATTACAGCAAAAAAATAGGGCATCATATTTTTACTTACATACAACATTATCATGAACTGTAAAGACAACAACGAAATAGAAACCTGTTTAGGATAGTTGTTACGCGTATCTACAAACTCCTGCACTTGAGGTCTTTGAAAGGCATGATGTTTAAACGTAGTTCTTATTGCAAAGCCTAATGACAGGGAAATTTTCAGTTGTTCTCAGAGATCACTGAATAATGACCAGTAACTTGACAGCTTCTTCTTGTCAATTTTCCTAAGGTTTTGCATCTGAGGGTACAGATTAACTCTTTAGGAATGACTGTCATTCTGTACTACCCACTGTAAGACCAGTGGCACTCTAGTGTCTGACTTTAGTAAGATCAGGGGTGGATGCAGTCTGCAAATCTCAGGTCATCAGAGCAGTTTTTTCATCTAACAGAGGGACTGAGGCCGTGATTCAGTCTCTATTCATTGCCCTTTTATTTGCAAAGAAAAAAGTTCAATTAAAATCTACAGATGTAGACCTAAATTTATCAATCAAGCTATGCTGGTTTAGTCAGTATGGCTTGTAACTATTAATCATGCCTTTTGTTAAACATGTGTCTTAGTTACTTTTCTCTCCTTGCTGAGACAAAATACCCAATGCCTGAAATGAAGGAAGGAAAGGTTTATTTAGCTTACAGTTTGTGGAGGTTTCAGTCCATACTTGGCTAGTTCTGCGGCGGAGTGGCACATGGCACAGGGCAACAGTTCATGGCAGCAGAGCACAGCAAAAACAACCAGCAAAAGGGAGGAATGGAGGCAAAGTAGCCTCTTTCCTTCCCTTACATTGTAAATCACCTACCCCCACCCAGGGGGCGTGTAGCTCTCACATAGTCTCCAAATCCTCCCCTTACAAAGGCTCAGGATGTGTACAAAGTAAGCACCTTGTCTTCCTGCTGAGTCACTCAGCCAAACCTCTAGGATCCCAAGTTGACACAAAGTATCAACCATAATAACATGATTTCAAAATGTCCCCTTGTCTTTCTCAATGTAAGAACACTCTAAGACTTTCTCATATTGAAATTTCAGTTATTAAAATTTCAGTTATTGAAATTTCAGTTATTACTTTTTATTTACTTCAAACATTTCTCCACTAACTCTTTTTACTCTTGTTTTTGCAAGACAAGATAATCTTGCCTTCTTATTCCTCAGCTTGGTGGAGTCAAACTATATTGCTCCAAAGACATTTTCACCAAGGTCATGAATGACATGTTTTGAAATTCACTAAACTCCTAGTGATGCTACTTTTGTTCTTACGGTCCTAGTATTTGGCACTATACCTTCTGGCATCTTCTCTTACTTCTTTGACATCACTATTTCCTTGTAACATTTTGGTAGTTTGTTTTTAAGATTTTGTATGAAACATAGTGTTTCCTCTAAATGTCTGCATGCTCGAAACTTTGACTCTTCTCTCTGCTTACTGTATATCTTAGGAGGATAACTTTGTTCAAATAAGAGAGACATACTGGAGTCATGGGTCACTCTTTTCCACCTAGAGGACACTTTCAGCCCTATCTAGACAGGTGTGCCACCTTCTCTCCCTACAGTTCTGCCACATAAGCAAATACAGGGCTTCTTCTCCAGGGCTATGGACATCTTTTAATTGGGAGAAAATTCCACAAGAGTATACGATAAGCTAAGAACAAATAAAATTTTAATGCAGCAGTGTATGTAAGCTATTCCTCCTGCATAGCCCTCATCTGAATCTTCACTCCTAACCAAGGGAAGATTTCTTCAGGTACCTATTGCAAAAGCAGCTACTCTGGGCACAAAGAAAACACGAGGAGATGTTTCAACTTCCAAATGGCTCTGAACATGGAAACAAAGCTTTCAAAAGTGGCCATTTCACAAAGCATTTCTGTATGGTCTTTTACTTCTAGCCCTATTTGAGATGGTCCTGAACCTTCTCAGTCCTTTTCACCCTGCTTCTCCTCCTCTGTATTACAGTGGAGAATTAAAAGCAAGCAAACATCTGACTTTCCTTCAACTATGTTTTCTGTTATTCCCATGATGGGTGAACGCAGAACCTTCAAGTAGAACCGGGGGCATGGGTATAATAGGAGGGAGATAATCCGATTATAATTTAAAAGTAGTTTTCTTCTCCACTACCAACAAGAATACATCACTTTTTTTCTCTCTTCATATGCAACTGCTAATCTCCCTTTTTTCTGACTGAAGGTTAACAATCCAGATCCCTCCCTCAGCACTAATAAGAAAAACCGGAGAGCACAGTTTGCCTCTTTTTCTCCCATGTTCTATGTGTTAACGCATCACTTTGTGGTATTACTCACATATAAGAAATGTTATATTATTAAAAATCCATAGCACATTAGTGTTTTATCTCTATTTAAAATTTTACCTTCAATATATTTCCTTCCTGTGCTTCTGCACACTATACTCATACCCGCTTCCTCACTCCCGTTCATGCCAGCCATTGCCACTGAACCTGTAATTTAACTGTTTTTCACTTTTTTGCCTCTTCAGCTCTTCAAATGATCTGATATTCCCCACTTCTCCCCTTTGTTTCTCAAAAATAGGTTGTCATTTTACCTGTACTTGACTACAACATTAATTCAGAGATGAATGAGCAATCACGGAATATATCAATTTGTTTTTGAAAATATTTTGGTAGCAATATCCATTACTGCCAGAACAAGTAATTTACTTCAGACCCAATAATTTTCATTGTATTATGTTTCTTCATTTCTCAAGTACAGCTGGGTTTTCTCTTTGCTACTTCTCTACTAACGTGAGACCCAGTGAAGTGACAGTGCATAAGGAAGTTAATGCTACCCAGAGAGAAGTTTGGGTCACGCTGCAGGTTACAAAAAGCAAACTGAGAATGAGTATTGGGTTCCAGGTCAGGGAATCTCCAAAAATACTTTCTGGTTCTACTCCACATTCATATAAATCACCCATGCACAGTGAATGACACAAGACCTTTTCTCAATGGTGAAGGATGCTGAACTGAGGATCTGATGATTCCAATTTTCCCCCATCTTATCCTGCTCTCTGCTCTACACAAGACTATAAACATTATGTATTGAAAAATTTACTCCCAGGGGCTGGGGATATAGCTCAGTGGAATAAGCACTTGTCTAGCAAGCGCAGGATCCTGAGTTCGATCCCCAGTACCGCAAAAAAAAAAAAAAAAAAAATACTCCCTCCAGGAAAAAGCCTGGGATCAAGTGTTGGGTCAAGGGGGAAGTGAAGGATGGAAAAGTGGCTGAAAAACAGAATAAAGATGAATTATGTACATGTACCAACTTCCCACAAGGAGTGTAAATGTTATGTACTACATGCATATACTAAGAATCTTAAATAACAAAATCAGTTTTATAAGAATCTGATGACATGTAAATCCAATCAAGATTACAAAATACAAGGCATAGAATGTTAAGTGCTTCATTTAAGCAGTTCCCTTTCCATTCCTATTGCCTGCTCCACTGGCTGAAACGTACAAACTGTAAAGCCCCTGAGATTACGCCTTTTAAGCAAGGACTCCAAAGGGCTGCCCTGGACCTCAGAATATCAGAGAGCAAAAGGGAACTTTCTCAGTCACTTCCCATCATGCAGTCATAATACCCAATGCTCACTAGGTAAAGGAGGAGAGGTTTACTCTGGCTCCCTGCTTCCATCTGTGATCTGCTAGTACCAAGGAGGGAACAAGAGAGTGGGGGGCTGTGGTGGAGGAAAAGGTGGTGAAGCCAAGTCATTCAGAAAGAAAAGACAGAAGAGCAGCAGACAAGAGTATTCCCTTCCGGGTCATGTCTCCAATGACCCACCTCCAAACAGGCCCCACTCCTATCAGAACACGCAGCTGTGAGGGCCTCAAGCACTTGGCCCATGCACATGAGAACTTCTGGGAATGGTTCAGACCTGAACCACAGCAGTAACCTTCACAGGTAAGTGCAGCCAAAAGAGAACTACATCCCAACGTGTATGTCTGGATCTTCCAACCATGGACGTCTGGAATTTCAATCCCTTTATCTCCAGTACCAAATAGTGTTAAAAATGACAAGTTGAAGGCTGAGTTAAACCCTTCAGGGCATAGGCCAGTTTACAACTAAAGAATAACCACCATGGGCATCTGTGGAAAGAATACGATTCAAATCTCGTTCTCTGCTGTCATATCTCGTTACTTTGCTTGACTTCCTCATTCCCTGAAACATCGCTTGCTTTCCGGAATTTCCCCTTTACTTTGTATTCTTTTTGTTTAATCACTCATTAGGGAATTTTTCACGTGTTGTGAATCTCCTGCTTTCCTGATATCGTTTCTTGACTTGGAACTGTTCTAGTTGGTGAGCAAAATATTCCACTGTCTTTTGCTGTTGAATGTGCACAATTGCACACTGTTTAAACTGGAAAAGCCTTTAACCATAGTAATGCATTTGGGACTTCAAATTCATCAAATTACTTTGCTCCTAAAGAGATGTCAAAATGGAATTCCTAAGAAATGACACCAATGACCCATGATGAGCACAATAATAGATTTTTCCCATTGTCGTCCATAGATCACCCTAATGCAGGCTGTGGAGGGACTTGGGGAGTGAATAAAATGTGGAGATTAATATCAACGAATATCAAATCTTGAATTTTAATTAAAGCAGACAAGTAGCACAGATATTAACAGGATTAGAGAAAAGAATATTCACTCCAAGAACTCAGAGTTTTACTACTAAAACAAATATTACCGCTAAAAATTTTCAAAGTAAAATATTACTAATTAATATAAATTTAAAAAAATAAAGACAGAATAATGACATACTTATCAGGCTTAAAGAGGCAAAACTTAGTAGTCTGTCTTCTCTTATTCATAGAGAAAATCCTGACTCTAAGACAGAACGATTTTATTCACTGGGGCTGTAGTGAGCAGGTATTTGTCATTTGTTTTCTTACTGGCTTAAATGAAACATCTGCCCTAATTTTGAACAACCCTGTTCTCTGATTCCAAACTCATAAACTTACCTTCTGGTCTCTCAGCCTGTCTTTTTAGTGTCAAAAATGTCAGTGAAAGAAAAGTCATCATGAGAAAGTGGGCATATTCAGTTCTAGATTTCTTTAAAGAGAATACTATAAATCATATGCAAGAAAACTTTCAAGATATTATATTAATTTTTGGCATTTAATAACTACATGAGTGTCACCAACTGCCTAGTGCTAAAATTACTGATTTTTTATTATGCTAAATTTAAAACCAAAGATCTCAACTGTGGCTAATTCTTTTTATTTATTTATTTATTTTGTCTTTTTGAGACAGGGTCACACTCTGCGATTCAGGCTGGCTTTCAGCTCACTTTGTAACTCAGGCTGACCTCAAACTCACAGTGATCCTCCTGCGTCAGCCTCCCGAGTGCTGGGATTACAGGTGTGTGCCAGCACTCTCAGCATTTCTTGGAAAAGTTATATTGCCGATAATAACACAATCTGCGTAGGATTTCTGTGTACATGAAAATCTAGGTGCACAAAAAGTGACAGACTTAGTCAACCAAATTCATGAGAAAAAGATCCAATCTTAATTATTGAGTTCTAATATAATTAAATTATGTTTTCATTTTTCTAAACATTTTCAAAATAACCATAATAAAAACTACATTTAGAGATTGTAGAGGATTTCTAAATTCACTAGTGTAACATTTGAAAGAGAGCTAACCTTAGTAGGACAGGTATTTGTAAATATTTGTAGGACCTAAAGGGAGCTGATTTGTTCCATGTGACCCAAGGGGTAGAACCAAATATTGTGACTGAAAGTACAAGGAAAATAGATATTAATTGCACAAAGGCTGTTCTGTAAGGGGATAAGATTTTAAAATGTGAAGCAGGTTACAAAGTTTCCTCTGGAAATATTTTACACAGTTCTTATTTTGAATAAAAGTTGAAACAAGCAACATTTAATTACATTATAACTTGGGAGAATTGATGCTAACTGCTTTAATGAAAGATCAAGTAAACAGGCAACATTTTGGCTCCAGGTAGAAGTTTCTCTCCATTATTTCCTCTGTTACAAATTGTGGCTTATGGTGATATTTACCTGTTTGCTATATATTCCTTTGTATAGTGTGTTCTTGGTTTCTGAATTGCCTGAAACAAAGAAAAACAACAAAAATATCCCGAGACCTTTAAACAGCACTGAATGGGTTTTACCCACACAGGAAACAATCCCTTGCATGCCAGATAAAGAAAATGCCTCCTGAGGACATCTTATTTCTATGCAGTGTTGTTCTGTGGATGGTAATTGCATGTTTGAAAACTAACTCACATGAAATATTAGACAGGCAATACTAACTGTTCACTCAAGAATTCTTTTATTAATCTGCCACAAGCAACTCTATTCCTGATAAGGCAATTAGAGGATAAGGGGATAATTCATTAATCACACACTCAGGAGAAAATGGCTTACATGTTCTATTTTTGTCTGTATTAAGCAAAGCACCAAATGCACAAAAATATTTACTGCAAAGTACTCTTCCCTGTGAGAATGAGGCAAATGAAACATAAACTCAGCATTTTAATTTCTATAGAATCCCCGCATATTTGATACATATATCTTGGATACCAAGATGACAGCCTGAGGTTGAGGGTGCACTAAGCATGGAAGCACAGGCAGTGAAAAAGCAGATGCATACCCGAAGTGAACCAGTGAACTGACTGGGCGCTGAATGAAGCATCCAGCAAAATCCAAAGGGGTGAGAGCAGGAATCACATAACAGAAGGGTTTATGTAACTTGTGCATTTGTTGGGGGCTGGGGATATAGCTCAGTGGAATAAGCGCTTGCCTAGCAAGCGCAGGGTCCTGAGTTCGATCCCCAGTACCGCAAAAAAAAAAAAAAAAAAAAAAAAAAAAAAAAAAAAAAAAAAAAAAAAAAAAAACTTGTGCATTTGTTAACAGATTATATCAGAATAAACCTGATTCTGTTTCACAGCCACATGCAATATTTACTACTTGGATTCTACCAAGAAAATGAAGAAAATATTTATTAATCCCTGAAGGACATATGTGTATCTTACCTTATAATAATTCAGTACCCTTCGACTATTATGTTCATATTAATTTTATTTATTTCATTGGATTAATTTGTATTACTGTGATAGTAATTCTATCTTTAAAAAAATTAAGGAATAACATGTATTTATGCACAATAATGCAATTAAGCAATTTGTTCAGTTTCTTTCATTTTAGATATGTAATATGTCAATCCTCCTAAAAGCATAATTTTAACAATTTTTTAGAACATTTCCTTTTTACATTGAGAAAAAAATAGGTTTACTTGGATTTAGCATATTGAAAACTAGACATTTATTTGTTCAGTCATTCATTTATTTTGTCAATGTTATTCAAAGACATGCACACACCCAGAAACACACACACAACACACACACATTTTCACTAACAGTACACACTAGAATCTCCTAAATCAATAACACTGAGTAGGCCGTCAGGAACGCCATAACATCTATGAAAGGGGATTCATGATTACGTCGCCATCACCTTGTCTGATAGTCCAAACACTCTTCCTTGCCTCCTTTCACACTTCCCTTCCCAGCTCTGGGAGTAGTAGTGGCCCGCCTTCAAAATAAGAAATTTCCAGAATGCTCTTAACGACAGTGCGAACGTGGTGCCCGGCAGACCCCTGCCCCAGTCTCCACTCCAAGCTCACCGCAGCTATGATCACAGGGCTGTCAGTCTCTCCCCTGGAGTCCTTAGCTTTTCTGCTCCGTCACTGTCTCCATCCAGCCCCCAATTACTCTAAGTTTAGAAACTATCTAATGCACAGAGCATCTTGGTGTCCTACTGGGAGAGTGGGGTATCAAGGTTGAAGTCATGAATTGAATCACAATGTTCAGACTTTTGCTCCCCTCAGCATCTGAGGTTCTAGTGATCATTTTGAAACAGGTAAGTGGTCGATGAGCGATATCTGTGAGCCTGAAGGGCAAAATCTGTCGGAAGACATATCAGCTCAAACCCCAGTGCAGCACAGAAACAGTATGGGAGGATTGAGCTCGGTCCTGAAGTAGTACATAATCTTTTCTGGAAGGCAAAACACAGGCATATAAAATCATTTCCTCTGTAGCTGAGAATTGGCTGGACAGTGTTTCTTTGAAATTGTGGCTCATTTCATCAGGTAACAATACAAATATGAGAATAAAAAAATGTTAGTATTCTGAACTATGTGGATGAGAACACCTCATTGTAAATCAGTAAATGCAAAAGAGCAAAGAATGCCATCTTCCTGAACACTTGGCTTCTTACCGCAGACGCCAAATGAAATGCAGGAACAAGAACAAAAAGGGAACGAAAACCAAAACAAAAATGAAAGGAAGGAAAAAAAATAAGACCTTAGAGTAATACTGAGACTCAGTTATTAGCCCTTTTATAGACCCAGACATTTGCCAGGCAATTTCCCACTGCTTCTGTTTACTTAGGGAAGAAAAGGAATGGAAGAAAGAAATGGGAAGTGGTAAGAATTTAGGGTTACAAAAACAAGGCCAGGGGTAGAGACACCAAAGAGCCTGTGTCAGATGAGCTTCTGCTGACAGTGCTGTTGTCAGAATGTATGCGGAGAGCAGAGAAAATCAGCACGAGAACAGGAGCATTGCACAAAATGCCTGTATAGAAGAATAACCTTGGTTTGTGAGTAAATGCTCTTTGTGTTTCTGGCTCAGCTTTGTCTTGTCTGATTCAGGCCACATTTTACCTGCTGGCTTTTATACACACACTAGCACCACTCCTTGGCAATGGTTCACTATGGAGCACTTCCGAAGGCACCGTTACTGTGTCCCTGTAGCTGGTTAGAAAAAGAATGCTGAATAATCTTAAATCACAGGGGTGTGGTTTATCCAGGACTTTTGGCTTTTTACAGAAAACCTCTTCCCCACCCAGGGACTGAAGCTGTCCTTTCTCCTGCTTTTGAGGGACATGTACATATTACCACTGCTGGGAAAACAATTCAAAGAAGCTGCTGCAATAAGAGAGCAATTTTAGGAGTTTCACCTTGTGAGAAGGATATATTGTGTTTTCAATAGTCACGTTGTTTGGTTATTCCTTGGACTTTGCTACTTTGTCTACTAATTGCAATGTGCTGTCTTTACACTTAGAGGGCGTTCAGAATCTTTGTAGCAGGTCTGAAATCACATTTGGTCTTGCACTTGTTTGGGATCTAGTGCTTGTAGACAAGGTCAAAAGGTGACATCCTTAAGTGGCTCTCTTCAGGCCACCAAGAAACCCTAGACAAGTGGCAGTGTGGCAGTAGATGCATTTCTGAGGACTCTAAAGAAAAAAAAGGTCTTCTGCTAACACCCCTTGTAGACCCTTAGTTTGGCTTAAAACTTGATACTATACTGACCTCATGCAGAGACTTTTAGACTCTCTCATGTGGAGATGGGGGATTGCTTCTTCACTTCTGGTCAGCAGTAATTCCATTTTTCACTGCTGGTGCTCACTGACAGAGGGGCATAGAAAACAACTTTTGCATGAGGAAAACAAAAATAATTTACTTTTTAATGGAGCATAGTTGTATAATTTTTTGGAAGATATTTTATAAATTGATCCTTTATTTAAAGTAAACAAGGTAGGGGCTGGGGGTATAGCTCAGTAGCATAAGCGCTTGCCTGGCAAGCGCAAGGTCCTGAGTTCGATCCCTGGTACCGGAAAAAAAAAAAAAAAAGTGTACTAAAGTAAACAAGGTATAAAATCAGAAGTTCATGTAGTCATTTTATTTCTGAAGCAGAAAGATAGGTTCAACTATATTTGCCTCTAGTTATAATGACAACATAAATCAGACAAGTAAAGGTCTCCTGTTTTTAAATGAGGGGTTATTATATAAACCTCATTTAATTTTATAACAAATCTAATAACTTCAATGGATAGAATATTTAAAATACATCAAAGCAAATCAGAGCATAGATTATTGTTCATTTACACATTTATGAATATGATATATAAGTGGTTTAACAGTGTAATACATTGGTACGGTATTTTATAGACCACAAGCTCAGGAAAATATGAAGTGTTATCTTTTATTTTTTTTTATTTTTTTTTTTATTTTTTTTTTTTTCCGGTACTGGGGATCGAACTCAGGACCTTCCGCTTTGAAGTGTTATCTTTTAAATGAGCAGTTAAGTTTATGGTATGTTAGAGACATCCACAGCACTGGAAACTGAGATGAAGCTCTAGAGGAGGGCATGAGAAATGTTTAATGTCAAAAACCTGGGGAGTGGTTGTTATCAGAGAAATAAACAGAGGAGACAAGGTCTTGCACAAGCAGAGTGACCTACAGCTAAGATCCATGTAGAAGCTAAGCACAATCGAGAGCTAGTCTTCAAAATCTGATAGACTAGGGAAAAAAATGATGGACAAGGTGGCCACAGCAGAAGGAAATGTGTCTTTTCTTAGGCCTGATCCCATGCAGACCTATCTTCAGAACTGTCCTCACTCAGGACTTTCTGGGGAAACACCTTTGTGTCTAGACTGAAGTTTTGTTTAGAAGTTCAGTGTTTGCTCCTGTTCAATAATTAAGTGCATGTATTCACAACTACTCTGTTTTTCAAGTTTGGACTCACAAAATAAGAAATTACATGAATAAACCATTCATTTTGCATATACCAGTAGAAACAATCACTATGATGTAATCAAACCTCAGTTTACTTGAACTTGCACATTGCCTATAAAGAAGAAGAAATAGCACCAATCAAATTTGAAGAAAAAAGAAGAATCTTTTAAGATTTAGCATATAATTTTTGATACTAAAGCTAAAGAGAGGTAAAACTATGAGTGTTCACCCTCCATGCACTCAGTGCAGGCAGAAGATCCTCACTTAGAAGGCCCAGGATCTGATAACACCAGGACTCATGTTTGGACTCCCCCTGCACATGCCCTGGGATGCTGAAGGTACTAGGGAAGGGAGTGCTGTGAAATGTTATCACCGCAGTTTGCATCTGGGCTTTATTTGTGCCCTGACATTCTGGAGGTCACAACCACAGGTGGTCCCTGATCACCACCAGCACAGCCCACATCAGACACACCCAGAGCTACCTGGAGACACAAAATCAGGTGCTTCAAAAACTGTTGACCTTGCAATTCGAGTCTGGGTTCTGCCTACTCACTGGTCTGCCTGGGGTCACAGGACGACTGATCCATGATTGTGTCACCAGTGCAGCACACTTCTGGGTCATACACATGCTCTGAGCTGCAAGGGGACACTGGATCAGACAGGCTGCCATCAAATTACATCACAGTTCACATCTGAGATCTGGGAAAACTAGGTATACTTCACCATCTGCCAGAAAAACCCAGACTAAGCAGCATATTTCAGTGGACACTGAGCAGCAAGCCTGACCAGCAGGAAAACTAGGGCCACTAGCTTCCTTTGATGAGCTGCCAGAGAAGAGGGAGACTGAGAGTTCTGCTGCCAGCCTCAAACATGAGAAGGTGAAGGACTAAAATGCAATCTCAGAACTGTACCCTACTCTGAACCAGTCCAGGAGACAGCAACATACGAGAACTTGGTAAAAACACACCTGAAATTGCTGAAATGATTGCAATGGAAGTAAAGACACAACTCCATCAGGCCATAGAAGAGATCAGATAAGACATAATCTCTCAGGCAAAAAATGAAATGGCAATAATAATGAACGAATTCCTCTGCACATCTAGAGAAGAAATATATATAAAAAAAGATGAACATAGACAATGGATGGAAACACTACATGAACAATATAGGAATGAATTAGAACACATGAAACAGACTCAAAGAGATTTTCAGGAAAACAAAACTGTCATTGAAAGCTTGCAAAACCACTTGAATGAAGCCAAAGAGAGAAGTTCAGATCTTGAAGACAGCATGGCCGCTAGTGATCCTGAAAGGCAGGATCTCTTAAAATCAACAAGGATCCAGGAAAAGTCAATTCAAGAGCTGCAAGATGAGGCAAAGCAAAATAATGTGAGACTAATAGGACTCAATGAAACAGCAGGAGGCAACACAAATGACATAAAAATATTTGCAGAAATAATAGCAGAAATTTTCCCAAGCACAGAAACAGAACCTGAGATCTAAATAAGGCATATAGAACTCCTACTAGTCATAACCATAATAAAATTACACCCAGACATATAATTATCAAGATCTCAGATCTCCAGCAAAAGAACAGAATATTAAAAGTTGCTGGAGAGGGGCTGGGGATATAGCTCAGTGGAATAAGCGCTTGCCTAGCAAGTGCAGGGTCCTGAGTTCGATCCCCAGTACCGAAAAAAAAATAAATAAATAAAAATAAAAATAAAAGTTGCTGGAGAAAAGAAACAGATTACCTATAAAGGAAAGCCCATCAGAATCATGGTAGAATTCTCAACACAAACAATCCAATCAAGCAGAGCTTGGGGCAAAGTATTACAGGTCCTAAGACAAACTATCTTCCAACCAAGACTGATGTATCCTGCAAAACTATCCTTCAAGTTTAGCAGAGAAATAATATATTTCCATGACAAAGAGCAACTGAAGAACTTCATGAGTGTCAAATCATCCTTACAAAAAATACAAAAAGACATTCCAGACAGAGAAAAAAATGACCACAAATTCAAGAACAACAATACTAAGGAGCCCTCAAGCGCAGCAAGCAATTAAACAGGTAGAAAAAGTAAGAGACCAACAGCAAGTAAATAACATGACAAAGATAAGCCAACATATATCAGTTATAACCATACATGTAAATGGCTTCAATTCACCAGTCAAAAGAAACAGAGTGACAGAATGTACTAAGAAACAAAATCCAACTATATGCTATGTACAAGAAACATACTTTACTTAAAAGGAAATCCATAGACTGAAAGTCAAAGGATGTAAAACAATTCTCCATGCAACAGGAACCCAGAAAAAAGCAGATGTGACTATTATATTTGCAGACAATGTAAATTCCAACTGAGAACAATCAAAAGAGATAAAGAAGGCCACTACATACTTGTTAGGGGAAAATTGCAAGAGGAAGAGATAACAATCATAAACGTGTATGCACCAAATTTTGGAGCACCAAACTATATAAGACAAATCTTAACAGACATGAAAATCCAAATAATGAATAACACTATTGTAATAGGGGACCTCAACACCCATTTTACACAAAGAGATAGGTGAACTGGACAAAAAATCAGCAAAAAATAGCAGATTTGAACAAAATATGTGAACAAATGGACTTAGTAGATGTATACAGTGTCCCACCCCACAAAAATCAGAATACGCATTTTTCTCAGCTGCACATGGGACCTTCTCAAAAATAGACCACATTCTAGCCCATAGAGCATACTACCTAAATGCAAAAGAAGTGAAGTTATCCCATGCATATTATCTGACCACAGTGCAATGAAATCGGAAATTAATGAAAAAGGAACTCCAGAAACTGTACTAGCACTTGGAAACCAAATAACAACTTCTTGAACAACCAATGGATCACAGCAGAGATTAAAGAAAAAACTAAAAAATACCTACAAAGAAAACTATAGATACAACTTACCAGAATCTGTTGGATGCAGTGAAAGCAGTCCTTAGAGGGAAATTTATAGCAGTAAACTCACACATAAGGAAGACAGAAAGAGAACCATAAAGAACCTAATCCCACACCTAAAACTTTTAGAAAAAGAAGAGCAAGTCAAACCCAAAGCCCAAAGAAGGGAAGAGATTATAAAGATCAGGGCAGATATTAATACAACTGACACAAAGAAAACCTTACAAAAAATAAGCAAATCAAAGAGCAGGTTCTTTGAAAGAATAAATAAAATTGATAAACCCATAGCCAACCTTATTAAAAAAGAAAGAAAGGAAAAAACTCATATTCATGCAATAAGGAATAAAAAAGATGAAATCACTAAAAAGCCTAGACAAATTCAAAGAATCATTAATACCTACCTTGAAACTCTTTACTCTGATAGAATAGAAAACTCAGAAGAAATGGACAGATTCCTAGAAATGTACAAATTACCAAAGTTGAATCAAGAATATATAAAAATATTGAACAACTCAGTATCAGTTAAGGAGATTGAAAACCTGATTAAAAGCTTACCAACAAAGAAAATCCCAGGCCCTGAGAGATTCACAGCAGAATTTTCAAGAAATTCACAGAAGATTTAATATCAGCACTCCTCAAACTCTTCAAAAAATTTTAAAGGAAGCAATTCTCATGCACTCATTTCTTGAGGCAAGTATTATAATGATATCAAAACCTGAGAAAGACCCAACCAAGAAAGAGAACTACAGACAAATCTCCCCAACAAATATAGCAAAGATATTCAGTAAAGTACTAGCAAATACAATGCAGCAAATCATCAAGAAAATCATACACCTTGACAAAGTCAAATTCATTCCAGGAATGCAGGGATGGATCAATATTTGAAAATCAATAAATCTTATGAGCCATATCAACAGAGCCAAAGACAAAAAATACCTGATCATCTCAACAGATGCAGAAAAAGCTTTTGACAAAGTCCAACATTCATTCATGATAAAAACCCTACAGAAAATATGAATAGATGGTCTTTACCTCAATCTAATCAAAGCCATCTATGATAAACCAACAGTTAGCAGCATACTAAATGGACAAAACCTGACAGGTTTCACTTTAAAACCAGGAACAAGAATGTCCATTGTCACCACTCCTATTCAACATAGTTCTGGAAGCATTAGCCAGAACAATTAGGCAAGAGAGAGAAATAAAAGGAATAAGGGTAGGAAAGGAAGTAAAATTATCACTATTTGCAGATGACATGATACTTTACATGGAAGACTCCAAAAACTCCACAAGAAAACTCCTTCAATTAGTTGACAAATTCAGCGGTGTAGCTGGATACAAAATCAACACCAAAAAATCAATAGAATTCCTATACACAAACAACAAACAGACTGAGAGAGAAATTAAGAAACCATACCTTTCACAATAATAGCCAAGAAATTGAAATGTTTAGGAATCAATCTAACAAAAGAAGTAAAGGACCTATTCAATAAGAACTACAGTACTCTGAAAAAAGAGATTGAAGCAGATTTCAATAAATGGAAAAACATTTTTTGCTCATGGATAGGAAGAACCAACATTGTGAAAATGGCCATACTACCAAAATTGTTGTACAGATTCAAAGCAATTCCCATTAAACTACCGTTAACATACCTCACAGATCTAGAGAAAATATGCCTCAAATTCATCTGGAACCAGAAGAGACCCAGAATAGCAAAAGCAATCCTGGGCAACAAGTCAGGTGGAATCACAATCCCTGTCCTGAAATTATACTACAAATTATACTGTAATAAAATCAACCTGGTACTGACTAAAACACAGACCAGAGGATCAATGGAACAGATTAGAAGATGCAGCCACAAGCACAAACACACTCAGCCACCTAATCTTTGATAAAGGGGCCAAAAATCTCACCGGAAGAAAGACAGCCCTTTAATAAATAGTGCCAAAGACTGAAAATAGACTCAAGTCTATCACCATGCATCAAGCTCAAGTCAAAATGGATCACAGATCTCAATATGAAAACAGAAACACTAAACCTATTGGAAGAGAAAGGACATAAAAATCTTGAAGATATAGGGGTAGGCAGAAAGTTCATGAATAAAACTCGAACCACATAGGAAATACTTCAAAGAATCAACAACAAAGAATAAACAACTGGGATTTCATCCTACAGAAAAGTTTCTGCACATCTAAAGAAATCATCAGCAGTGTAAAAAGAAAACTCACAAACTGGAAAAAATTTTAGCTGACTCTCCCTCGCACAAAGGTATTCTATCTAGAACATATAAAGAATTAAAAATCATCAACACCCCCAATTAAAAGACCCAATCCAAAAATGGGCAACTGAGATGAACACACATTTTTCAGATAAAGAAATACAAATGGCAAATAAATACCTGAGAAAATGGTCAACATCATCAGACATTTGAGAAGTGAAATTTAAAGAACATTGAGACTTCACCTCACCACACTGAGAATGGCTATCATTAAGAAATAAACTAATAACAAATGCTGGCAAGGGTATGGAGAAATAGGAACTCTTCACTGCTGGTGGGAATGCAGATTGGTGAAACCACTGTGGAAATCAGTTTGGAGATTCTTCAGCAAACTAGTTCTGGAGGTCCCATTCAACCCAGCCATTCCCCTACTTTCCCAGAAGATCTGAAAACACCATGTCACTGCAATATATATGTACCCATGTTTAGAGTAGCACAGTTTGCAGTTGCTAAATTGTGGAAGCAACTCAAATATCTATCCATTGAAGAATGGATGAAAAATTTGTGGTACTTTTACATAATGGAATATTACTCAGCTACAAAGAAAGATAAACTCAAGGCTTTTACAGGTAAATGGTCACAACTAGAAAACATACTCATAAGTGAAATAAACAAGACCTCCATGTAAGCAATGTATTGTCTCACTAGTGTAAGAATGTGAAAGAGTGAATAAAAATTAGGAGATAGGACAGACATTGTGAAATGTAAGGAACCTGCTCAAAAGTAAAGAGCAACTGGGGTGATGGAAAAGAAGAAAAGGAAAGACAGGGAATTTATGTACACATGTATGAAGGGAATTTATGTATGCATGTATAAAGGGTAATTATGTATGTATGTATATACAGGATAGCTAACATAGGTGAACTACTGACTTCTATTCCTTTACTGAAAAGAGCAGTTAATGATTAATTATTTGATCAATCTTGCTTGTCTCTATTTGTTCTCTTGAGAAACCACTTTGAAGATATGAAAATGTAGTACAATAACCATTGATAATTTTCTACTACTTGGTCTGTAACTCTGTATTGCTTGTATTGTTCTTATGCTATTTTGTAAATGGATGTCTGTTTGTTAATATATTTTCCTTCTTTTATTTTTAAAACAAATTAAAAACATTTTAAAAAGAGAGGTAAAACAAAACAACTTATCAAAAATGCAACCAGAAAGATAAATATGCTCATGTACAAAAGAGAAATTAAAGTTTATGGAGGATAGAGTGACAAGTGCTATTAGGGTTATCACATGAACTCTAGACAAATCAAACAGGAAAGAAGGAAGAAGTTACAGAGTCACATTCCACAGTTTATGAAAGATATTATGATACATCAGGCTGCTATAGTAAGAATTTCATATGCTCTCTGGCTTAAACACCAAACATTTCTTTCACACAGTTCTACAGTCAGATTCCAAGATGGGGAAGACAACATGGTGGAGTTTCCAAAAGGAGGCTGTGTTGGCGGAGGGTTATAATGCAAAGTGAAACAATATATAATGCAAGACAAATACTTTATATGATTATTTATATTACCCAAGGAACAATAAAAAAAAGTGTTCAGGAAATCTGTCCACACACTAAGACCAAGGAATCCAGCTGAGGGCCTGGATTCTGCAACAATGTCCTACATGAGTCCAGCTAAATACCTAGAGCTCATAACAATGCCCCCCCCCCGCAAATCCAACTGGAGGCCCAGAGCCCACAACAACGTCTCATGAAGGCCTGTTTCACAGATCTGTGCTGAGAAGGCCCAAAGGTCAGTAGTGGAATCTATAAAGTCTGTGCCAGCAGGATAAAGGATCTGTGCTAGCAGGCTGAGGGATTTGCCCTGGAGATGGGAAGAGACACTGAGAAGAACCAGAGCTTCCCTGAAAGGTACCACAGCCATCCTCAGCAAGAGTGAGGTCACGAGCTCCTCCCATGATCAAGATGACTGAGTTTCCATCAGGGAAGCCAAGGCAGCAAGCTTCTCCTGGAGACCAGCAGTGCACCCTCTTCCTCTCCGGAGCCAGGAAGCAATGCTTAAAGTGAGGACCAGAGCTCTCCCAAAGTGAACCAAAGCCATTCTCAGTGCCAATGAGGTCCCAAGCTTCTCAGAAGATGAAAACAGCCAAGTTCATCAAGAAAGCCAGCATGATGAGCTCCTCCAAAATAACCAACAGCTTCCAGCAGCTCCAACAGACTTTCCCCACTCCCCACAGCCTTAGCATTTCCTTCTTCAGTTCTGCCTCTTATGCTGCTATCAACAATCCCCAGGCGGGCCTCCCACACCCAGCACCACACTTACTCAGTTCATCTGGGGGTTATAAGTTGATGATAAGTTATCAATCCACTACAGAGGCTCTTCCTGATTTCCTCCTGTTTTGGAGAGAGTGAGGTTAGACCTCTTTATCCCATTGTCAGAGCATTAATTCCAACTGGGGACTTACCCCCTATGACCCCTTCAGAACTTAGTTATCTCCCAGGATATACACCGGGGAAAGAAAAAGATGGATTACATAAAACAGAAGAAATCTGCATGGATAAAAATAGTAGAATCACAAAGAGTCAGCAAGAATAAAATAATAACTTTGGATGATATTTAAGCAAAGACTTAAAACTTATTCCTGAGTTAGCTATGCAAGGTCAAGGTGAGGAGGTACAAGAACCTCCTGCATCAAGGGGATTACAATGTGAAGCCCCTAAGAGGAGGACATGACACCCTAGATTGACAAAAGGCTATGCAGTTAGAACAGACGGAGAAGACAGAAGTAGTGAGTGAGAGCAAACAAAAGCGGCGCTGCGGTGTGGAACCTCACCAACTGCAGGTAAACACTTTCACCACGCTTTCAGGGGTGTGAACCATTGCAGGATTGGGATGGGAGCAGTGACAAAAATCTCATTGAAACCTTGGAAATATTATATCAGACACACAATTTTAAGGGTCTTGTAGGAGAAACCCAAATAATAACTAATTTAAAGAGGAAAATAAGAGAGGTGATAAGAAACTGAGAGACAGATCTTTTGCAAGTGAGGAGATTTGGAGGTGGAGGTGGGGGAGAAACGAGAAGAAAAGGAGAAATAAAAAGAATTAAGGTGTGTTACTTACATGTGCCAACTCCACTGCTGGGTATGATCACTACATACAGCAAAAATATACTGATTTTAAAAACTTATAAAAATCAGAGAACAGTGAGAATTCTGAAAACAGCGTGTGAGTGAGCAAGGGTGTAATTAGGCATACCAGCAAAGAGGCTATTCTGGAAATTCATCAGGATGGGGCTTAGTGGTTTCAAGAGAAAAACGTAAAATGTATATCTATTTGGGGACTATTCTGAAAAACTTCCTCAGGGGTAAGATGTAGAAATTGGGAAAAAAGAATTATGCCCAATTCAATTAAACTTTCTTCTTGAAAAATTTAAGGTACAAAATTGGCTTCAGATGTGATCAGGAAGACTACAGGTAGAACTTATTTGGCAAAGGAGATACTATTTTGATTTTAAACATTTCGCATTGGATATCATAAAATTTAAACACAGCAAATGAAGTTGTGAATCTCCTGGAACTGGGATGATTCACTTGATTTTCTTGCTAGAACTTAACCCGGCCCCTGTCTCGGTAAGTGGACCCTTCACTAAACTCTACCCAATTGCACTGTGTGGCATTTTCCATTTCCTCTTAGGACTATGAATTATGCAACTATTCAATAAACATTTCACTAAAGAATGCAAGTCCTTTCACTTTGAATCTTTAGTATAAGAATCTTTTAAAGTGGCACAGATTTTCCAAACTGCAAACAAATATTCAATTTAGTTCTGTGCTGAGTGACGTGTTTAGTTCACAAGTTCGCATGTAATAATCTATTGTAAGAATAATTGTCAAGCCAGATATATATATCTGTCAAGCCATATACATATATATATTTGTTTTTGTTCTTGTTTTGTTTTGTTTTGCTCTGTTTTGTTTCTATCTCAGGCTGAAAATGAACAATGACATGTCCAGAAAGATGTGAGAGTGAGAAAGTTAAGGTTCAGAAGACTATGCTTGAAATTATAATTCTCTGACAACAGAAAGACCTTCCTACTAGGAAGCACTGGAGGACATTCTGGGAAAAGGGGCCCCCAATGTGGCACTTGTCCATCCATTGGCTCCATGGAAATGAATGTGTAGGCTCCTCCAAAAGCATAAATGAGAGCATTCACTTGGTTTTAAAATTTTGTGTGTGAGGTAATACCCACTTGTGACCTTATATCTCTCTCTTCCCTGTTTGGGCGACACTGCACATTGAGGGAGAGGAAAATCCCTGTAATACCACTGTTATTCAAAAGGGATGCATTGCATGCTTTAATACCTATTCAAACAATGCCTCTTGTAGGTGTCGTCCTCAATAAAACATTTTCTCTCCCAAAGTCAGAATGAATTAAAAAGTGAAGGAAGCACAGCAGTTCTTTTTAAATTTATATTGAAATTTAAACACCCAAGTGAAAGAGATTTACATGAAAGAATATGACCTACATGATATAATGTACAGGAGTGAAAATTGCTTCTCAGTGTCTCATAAAATTTTAGCTTGATTGGCAGGTACAATGTAAAAACAATGTACATGCTCTGCTTTTATTTAGATTTTCACTTACCCATACCATATTGGATTATATATTTATTTAATATTTTACCATAGCAACAATCACTTCGATGCATATTAGTTCCCTGTGTTATATAGCAAATATGTACCAAAACCCAAACTTCTGGCTTTAACCCTTGGTCTAACATGACTTTTTATTCCCAAGGCAGGGTCTCACTGTGTAGTTCAGGGTGGCCTTGAACTTGCTACATAGCCCAGGTTGTCCTCAAATGCTCACAATCCGCCTGCCCCAACCTCCTGAGTGCTGGGATTTACAGGTGTGCACCACCATGCCTGGCCTAACATGACTTAATACAACTATATTTTCCTCATTTACATGAAAAATATGAAGTAGTGTCATACATTACACACACACATCTCATCACATTGCATGCAGGAACAATTCCTATAGACAAAGTCAACAAAATTTTATAAAATATTTTGATACTCTATGAATTGAGGACTAGTATACTGATTAAATATTATATTCATTTATCATATATGAATGTTTAATTACCTATTAAGTGTCTATTACCTGCCAGACAATGTACTAAACAGAGCAGAAAGAAATGAATGCATCTCATATGGTTTAATGTGACAGAAAACATGCATGAGTCACAACAACAACTTTCACTGGGGGTACTTTGTGCATATATACGATGCACCTTAATTACTTTTTAGTCTGCTTCTCTTCCTACGCTTTTTCCTTGCCTTCATCTCCTGGTCAACTTATTTGCAAAATATTTACTTCCCATTTCCTTTTATCCATTTTTTTATTTGGATTTCTCATATGAGAAAAAGTATTTGGACTTAAGCTTCTATGTCCAACTTGTTTCCCTTAATATTACATTTCAAGGCACATCCATTTTTCTATGAAGGACTCAGATTTATCTTTCTTTGTAGCAGAGTAGTAGCTGATTACATACGGATAATGCAGTTTCTTTATCTCTTTGTCTGTTGATGGAAATATTGGCTGTTTCCAAGGTTTAGCTATCATGAATTGTGTGGAAATAAACACAGATATGCATGTATCACTGCAATACGATGCCTTCAGTTTTTTTCAGGAAGATGCCTTGTAGGGGGATAGCTGGGCTCAATGAAATTTCCATTGTTAGCTTTCTGAGTAATTTCCATGCAAATTTCTATAATGGTTGTACTACATTACATTACCACAAGCAAATTAGGAGGGATTCTTTTCTACCACAGCCTCACCAACATTTGTTATTACTTGATATCATGAAGATTGCCATTCTTTTGGAGTAAGATGAAACCTCAGTGCTGTATTAATTTGCATTTTGCTGATGGGCAGAGATGTTGAATATTTTGAATGTATTAGTGTATTTATTATCCCTCTTCTTCTGAGAAATGTCTGTTTACTTCAATAACCCATTTCTCATTGAAACTTTTGTTTTGGGTGCTCTACTTTCTTTGAGTTTTTGTGTACTCCAGATGTTAGTCCTTTGTCCAAGGCATAGCTGGCAAACTTTCTCGCCATTCTGTAAGTTGTCTCTTTGGTCCAGTGTGTAGTTGGCAATATTTTCACTCACTGGTAGTTTCCTTTGCTAGACAGAAACATTCCAGTATTCTAGTGTGATATGACCCCATGCACTTGGAGTTCTGTTCAGAAAGGCTCTGCCTGTGCCTATGATTCCAAAATTTTAGTTATTTATCTTTCAGCAAGTTAAAGGTTTCCCTTTTGACATTTAGATCTTTGATCGATTTTGATTTTCCTTTAGCACATGATGAGATATCTCACTGTACTTCTGAATGTGGACAGACTGTTTTCTCAGGATCTTTGTGAGTTATCTCTTCTCCAGCATATGTTTTTGGCCTCCTGTGAACGATCAGGGTGCTGGACCTGTCTAGGGTTGTTTCTGCATCCTCTGTCCTGTTCTGAGGTTTCACACGTCTGTTTCTGTACCTGAACCATGCTGTCTTTACCACTGCAAACTTGTAATATAATTAAAAAACTGGGATTGTGAGGCCTCCTGCTTTGCTCTCGTCACCCAGGATAGTTGTGATATTCTTGGTCTCTTCTGGTTGTGAATTTAGGGTTGGTTTTTTTCCTAGTTTTGTAGGAATGCTGTTTCTGTTTTGATTAGAGTTGTATTAAATCTGTATTTCAGTTTTCGGGTATGGACAGTTTGATAATATTCGTTCTGTCCATCCAGGAAAAGGGCATCTTTCCATTTTCTGAAATCCTCCTCCATATCCTTTGTCAGAACTCTATGATTTTCATTGCAGAGGTCTTATACTTCTTGGTTACTTTAATTCCTAAGAATTTAATTTTTTTAGTTCTCTTGAGAATACTATTGTTTTCCCAATTTCTTTTTTGACAGTTCATTCTTGGTTTATAGTCATGCTGTTCATAGTTTGTTGATTTTGTGTTTTGCTATACTGGTGAATTTGATGATTCATTCTGGAAGTCTTTTGGTGGAACGTTTTAGGTCTTCTTTGTGAAGAACTGCTGCAGCTATAAATAATGACAATATGATTTCTTCCTTTCCTATATATACACTTTATATCTCTTTCTGATTACTCTGGTTAATGTTTCAAATGCTATATTGCACAAGAGTGGTAGTAGTGGATATTCTTGTCTTGTTTCTAGTTTTAGAAAGAAAGCTTTCTTCTTCTCAGTTAATATGACATTGATCATTGGTTCAGAATAAATGACTTGTACTAGACTGATTTAAGACCTTATATACATATTTCCTTCAAGTTATCATGAATGGGTGCTGGACTTTGTCTAAATTTTTTCATGCATCTATTGATAAGATCATGTAATTTATGTCCATTATTCTATTTATGTGGTATACTACACTTATTTATTTGTGTGTTGGACCATCCTTGCATCCTTGGGGTGAAACCTACTTTATCATGATGTATGATCCTTTTGATGGTTCATTGTATTCTATTTGCCAGCATCTTATTGATGATTTTTTTGCTATGTTCTTTAAGGATATTGACATAGTTTCTTTTTTATGTGGGTCTTTGTCTGGTTTTAGAATCAGCATAGCATGCCTTCCAGAAATGTGTTTGGTAGCACGCCTTTCCCTTAAATTTCATCACAGGTTTTAAGGAGTACTGGTATTATAACCTCCCTGACAGCCTTGTGGAGTTACTGTGAATCCATCAGGTCCTGAGATTTTCTTAGTTGCTAAGTTTTTTATTCAGTTTCATTGGTTGTTATTAGATTGTTCAGAATTTTTGTTGGTGGTTGAGTTTTGTTAATGTGTTTAGGAATCTTTGTAGTTTTAGACTCAATCTCACTAACTTCTGCTCTGATTTTTATGATTTCCCTCCTTTACCTAGGTTTGGATTTGGCCTGCAGTTGTTTTCAAAGTCTGCTGTTCTATCGTTATTTATTTTGCTTGCTCTGGTTTTCTAATGTGTGCGTTCACTGCACGGAGTTTTCTCTTAGGGTTGCTGTCACTGTGTCTCACCGCTTCTGGTGCATCTTACTGTATTGTTGCTTGATTCTAGCTATGGTTTACTTTCCTTCATGGTTTTTTTTTTCTGCGACAAGTTGAGTGTTCAGAATTGTGTTATTAAATTTCAAGGTCTTCATAAATATTCGGTGATTTCTTTTATGATTGATTTCTTGTTTCAATGCACAGTATTCTGATAGAGCGTGTACAGTGATTTTAACTCTTTTGTAGTTATTTAAGAAAACTTTTTTGGACTAATATGTGGTAATTTTGGAGAAAATCCCATGTTGTAGTAGAGTAAAACATAGCTATTCCATTTGTTCAAAGGTGGGGTTGCAGTCTGATTTTTTTCATGGATTTTTTGTTTAGTTGATTTACCTATTTGTGGAAGTGGAGCATTTAACATCACTCAATATGATCATGGTAGTGTTTACTTGATATTTTATCTGTAGTTTTTGCTTTTATGAATATAAGTGGTCCAATATTCTACACACATATATTTATACTTGTTATTGCGTCTTGTTTTTGTTCCTATAACTGATATGCAGTGACACTCTGCCTCTTCTGGTTAGTTTTACCTTGAAGTTTACTTTTTCTTAAAGTATAATTGCTACCGTCTTTTTACTTTCAGTCCAGGCATGGGAAGTATTGTTTTCTACCCATGAATTTTTAGACTAAGAATTTATTTTGTATTAGAAGAGTTTCTTGAGTGCAACAGACTCTTGGATTTTGTTGTGATTTATTTTTTTGATACAGTACACCAATCTGTGTGTGTTAATTGGGGGACTTGAGGCCATTTGTATTGAGAGCTAATGGCTTACTTTGTGTTGGTGACTCATTTATTTTCCTATTTTTGCTTAACTACTTGCCATCGATGTATTTATTCCAATGTAATTCTTTGGCTTTGTTGGTTTCATCATCTCTGTCCAGGTTATACTGAGTATTTATTTGGAGTGCTTGTTCGTTGTATGTTAATGTGTTGTTTGTCATAAAATGTCCTTATTTGTACATCAATTTTGAAAGACAGTTTTGCAGAATCTGGTAGTCTGCATTAAAAGATGCTTGCTTTGATGGCCATACACAGTTCACTCCAAGCTCTGTGGAGTCTTAGAGTTTGCTTTGAGAGATTTCCTGCAATTCAGGTGGGTTTATTTTTATAGGTGATTTTTTGCCTTTCTCTGTCAGCTTTTAAGATTCTATCTGGTTGAACTGGAATTTTGACACTGGTATATTAAGGAGAGATTCCTTTTACATTATTGTTAATTGGTGTTCTGCAAGCTTCATTTACTTGTGTGTTGAGTTAAAATACTTTCTCTTACTTGGAAAGTTTTCACTATGATTTCTGTAAACAGATATTTTTCTTCAATGTGTTTGATCTTCCAATTCCTTATTAACTCCAATTAGGTTAGTCTTCTTAGTATCACCTAATATTTGTTGGATCAAGTTTTGTGTTCTTTATTGGTTTTAATGTTATCTGAATAATTTGTCAAGGTTTACCATGATGTCTTCAATTTTAGAAACCCTATCTCCACATTGGTAATTTCTCTGGTTTATGAATTGTTTACAATGTTTTTTAATCACTGATTTTCCTGTCTGGAATCTTTTCATGGAGTCTGTATCTTTGGTAAATTTGTAATTCGTGCTTTGAGCTGTTTTCATCACCTCCTCCAATTTTTTTATTTGCTTCTTTCATGTGTACATGGTTCAGTTTATATGTTAGTTCCATTATCTGAGGGGTTGCATCCTCTTTGAACTCACCGAGTTTCTTTAGCTCTCCTTTAGTCGCTGTGTAAAGCTCTGGTATATGGTGTTAGCTCTGCTTTCCACTGCTGTTCCTTCAGCCTGCTTATAGTTGAAGTTTCTACTGATCCCATCGGCATTGTAGATACAAGTATACCACTTTCATATTTGTTAAACTATGGTTTTACTCTTTCAACCTCTGTTACTGACCTACATAGTGTATACAGTATCGTTCGTATTAGTCTGTGATACAGAAAAAGAGGATGAGAAGCCAAGGAAAGGGAGGAAGAGGGGAGTAAGTCAGTAGGAAGAGGAGTAGTTAGGAGAAGGAATAATAAGTACAGGTAGGGGTCAGGTTATGCTGGAGATCTTTCATAACTGGAGAGACATGCGAGAATCTTCCCAATTCCAAGTCCTCTGTCTCCTTGGCCAATGTCCTAGGACTCCTATTTTCTTTGGCGGTGGGCAACTCTCATGTTCTCAATGCAGGGATTGTCTGTCTACTATGGGCATAGAAGTTCTCTGCCTCAGACAACACTTTCTTTTCCTTTAGCCTCAAGTCCTGAACTGACTCTGTTTCCGTCGTCCTTTCCATCTGGTGGAATCCGACATGGTCTGCAGGGATGTGCTGCCCAGGTCTTTGCTGGTGGTCCCTGGACAATCCCATAGTTCTTAGTGTTTAGCCTCTCTCTGATTAGAGTTGCAGGGGCTTTTCTTGCGGGCGGTGAGAGATTGAGAAGTCTGGGCAACCTCTTGCTAAGGGAACCAAAACTTAGCTATAAAAACTTGGACCTAATGAAAAAAAATAAATTCATCATATCCTAACCAGATAGCAGAAAAAATACAGAAAGTAAATGGATTAGTTTATTTTATTCGCTAATTTGCCTATTTGCAATAAATTAAGATAAGGCAAAATAAACTAGGTTTCTTAAAGAAGCAAGAATATATTTGGATATGGCTGGGGGTATAGCTCAGTGGAATAAGCGCTTGCCTAGCAAGTGCAGGGTCCTGACTTCGATCCCCAGTACCGCAAAAAAAAAAAAAAAAAAAAAAAAAAGAATATATTTGGATAAAGCTTGGGAAAACATGTCATGGAAAACACACTAATAATTTGTTATGAAAATTTTACAGTATTGACACGCTTTAGTGTGGTTTTGGGGTTTTTCTCTGTTTACTGTTGTTGTGAATATTAAATGTGTAGCCTCTCACAAATTATCAATTGTCTGAGAAACTGTTCTCACATCTAAAAATCTGGAAGAAGGACTTTTAGGAAAAAATCTTCTTATGGGAAAAAAGGCAGCAGTTTATTTTCCATGATGATTGCCCACAACAATAAATCTTGATGTTGTTTCTAAAATATTTTCCTCTTCTTTGTTGCTTGTCTATATCACGAAAGTTAGCTTTTTCAGGGGACTCTTACATGGATGACTACAAGAACAACATAGAAGATGGGTATAAAGTCTGCCTCTAGAGAACTTACCTGGACTAGGGACACATGTTATTTTTCTATTCACTCTTTGAACATGAACTTCAGGCTTTCAAAATATTTTCTTAAGGAATATTTTTGCAGATCTCTGTCTCTCAAAGTTTTATTTCTTTTAAAAATGTATATAGTTGCTAGTTTGGGAATACTTAATACAATATCCCTAAGAAAGTAGAATTTAAGAGAAGCATCAAGGCTTACTGTCTTCTCATAGCTTGTATTACGTATTCACACTGAAAAATCCACAAATGGAGGGCTGGAGGTACAGCTCAGTGGGCTAAGTGCTTGCCGCTGAGCACTAGGGCCCTGAGTTCGATCCCCGGTCCCGGAAAAAAAAAAAAAGAAAAATCCACAAATGGAGAAAGATATTAATCTAACATTTAAACCCTCTAAAAAAGAACCTGTACTTTTGGGTGGTGTATAGAGAGATGCAAGGGAGTGTGGGTACCAATCTCATGTCAGTTACAGCATCATCTACATGGTAGAAAGTAAATGATAAGAAGTAAAAAGCAGAAGATGAAAAATGCCTTTAACATCTCATTGATTGCAGACTTGTGCACAGAGAATGAGAAAAGCTTCAGTAGATTAGATAAGGACGTCTTCTGATGTGTTCACCACTGCTCTTCCGCAGCTGTAGCTTAAATTGCCGCCCAGCTGCCACCAACTTTCAAACTCTCCCTTACTGTTTTGCACTGTACGCCTCCCACTGCCTGTCTCAAGTGTTCTTCAGACTTTCACCTAATTTCCAACTCACCATCTTCGCACGTAAACGAACGCTGCTTTAGAACCTTCCATTCCCATGGATGGCACCACCATCTATTCCATTTAGCAAACTAGACGCCGGGGGTCATCTTTGCTATTCTTCTTCTTTTTCCTGTAATTGTAAGCTAGTATTACTACTTCATCCTTCATGTCATTATTTGTGGGTCATTTTCCATTCCGTGCGGGATGCGTGCAAATTGAAAGTTCCATTTTAGTGCTCTCAGTGCTCACTGCCAAGACAAGCATCGGCCTTCGTGTTTCTCCCATCTCCTTGCTCTCGCTTCTTTCTCTTCCTTCCCTTCTTCCCTCTCTAGTTCTCGCTTTCTCACTCTCTCATTTTCCCGCCACTCTCTTCCAGCTCCTGTCTTCTGTCTTTCTTCCTCTTCCCTTCCTTCTTCCCTTGGCTTTTTTTTAATCCTCGAGGTGTCTAGACTATTTAATAAATGTGTATGTATATATTGCACATATTCCAGTATTAATTAATGCATTCCTTCACATGTATATTGTGTACAAACTTTGTAGGTTGCATTATGTTACAGGATTCTTGTAGGATCCTAACTTATGCCATTTACTCGATATAATTTTCAGCTGTTATTTAAAACTTTATTAAAATTACAGTTGAATTGGCTTTTAATTTTTAAAAAATATGGATACATGCCCTGTATGATTTTTAGGTGTTCTGTGGAGACTTCTATGAGTTGGGCCTTTGTATCAGTTCACTCATTGATCAACCACAACAGTAAGAACCGAGTGCTCTAATCTGTATTAGGACCATCATACAAAGGTAAAGACGACATAATTTGTACTTACACTACAGTACAGAGAAACAGAATGATCAAAAAAATATGGAAATAAGCGTTAAGTATTCAAGGACAGTTGGACAATGACAATAACATTTTCTGTAGTGAATATATCCAGAAATATTTCAAAGTAAATAATGTATTTTTCCTAATAGTTTGCATAATTGTTTTGTGTATCTCCTGCCCCGTGACTTGGCTACTTTTCTCTTGTTGGCTGAGACAAAATACCTGGCACCCAGAATTAAGCAAAGAAAGACTTATTTTCCACACAGTATGTGGAAGTTTCAGTCCCTACTTGTTTGGCTCCAAAGAAGAGCGGCACGTAGTAGAGGACAGAAGCTCATGGTGGTGAAAACCAGCAAAAGCAACAAAAGCAAAAAGGGAGGAGCAGGAGAACAAAACTCTTTCCCTCCCTTATGTTGCACACAGGCTGCCTGCCCCAGGATGGGTGTAGCACTCACACCCATAATCCCAGGATTGGACCATGGGTCAATCACATACTCCAAAAGTCCATCCCATGACTGCATGAGGCTTTGGGGGGTCATCTAGCCACAGATCATAATATCCCACAAGTAATGTAACAATATCCTCTTTTATGGGCCTTACTGAATTTCTGATTTACCCAGTTCCTTAGAATAGTTTCATAATATTCTTAGAAACTGCTCTCATAATAAGGGGTGAAAAATTCTGAACAAAAGACTCTCATCGGTTTACAATAAATGGTATGAAATGGGTCAGTAAATACTACATTTAACCAGTGGGGAATCTTTCAGATTAGTTTGACCATTACTATAGTTATTGTTACTGCTACCAATACTAGTAAAATAGTAGTATCACTGTCATTATTTGGACTGGACTTACCTAAGTTAAAATTTAGCACTTGTCTCCTGAAGAACTAAGGAAGAAAACACTGAAATTGGGGAAATGGTTGCCAATTAAGATTGTAGCCAGAAACACGGAAATAGTGCTGAGATAAAGCAAGGATCATCCACCATGAAACTACAAGGAAAATCAGGAATTAAGGTCCATGTATCTGGATTTTAATCACTGCTGGATCTGCAAGAGAATAGTACAGGTTGTCCAGATGAAAAGCAGACCAGTGTTGGAAGTGTGGGGAATTCCACATCAGAATCACAGGCTCAAAAGAGGAGGAAAAAGCAGCTTATAAAAATGGGGGAATTTCAGCAGTGATTTCAGCTTTAACTTTAAAGTAGAGATTCACCTTCACAGCAAACCCACTCACCTGCCACTGTGTCCCAGAAAATCTTATTTGGAAACCCAGCGACTAAATTCATAAAGCAGTTCAATATTACTATGCAAATTTCTGTTTTTCATATATGAAATTATATAAACCAGTTTGCCTTCATGCTAGCAATACAGCATTTTGATAATATGCTCTTTTATTCATTTATTTGTTTATTGCCATTTTGAGATAGGGTCTCGCTATGTAGTTCAGGTTGGCCTTGAACTCACTTTGTAGCCCAAACTGGCCTCAAACTTGCAGAGATCCTCCTGCTTGAGCCTCCCAAGTGCTGGGATTACAGGAATGAGTCATCAAGCTTGGCCTAATTATCCACTGTTATCAATGATTTTTTAAAACTTTTCTATTCGTGCATGTTTGTCATACATAGTGATTGCATTCATAATGCGGGATTTCGTACTAGTACGTAATGTACCTTAAATCATTTTTTACCGTATTCTCCTCTCCTCCCTTCAACCTTTCTCCCTCCCCAGCCATTTCCAATACCTTTGTCTCCATTTTTTCCTACCATTCTTGGTTTTTAAATCTCTGTTTCTGGGCTGAGGGTATAGCTCAGTGACACACAGTGCCTTCCTGGCAAGCACACGATCCTGAGTTTGATTCCTAGTACACACACACACACACACACACTCACACAACACACACACAAACAAATCCTGTTTCCTTTCTTCCCTTCCCCATTCTTCTCCCATTGATTTCTTTGATGGTACTTAAACCTGGAAAGTAGCTTAAATATCATTCACACCCATTCCTGCGTTTTAGTAATAAACTTTAGATCCAGAGGGGTTGAGCTAATCAGTTTTCCACTGCTATATCATAATATCTGAGATAAGTATCTTAAAAGGAGTGAAGTTCAGTTTTGGTTCATGACATCAAAGCATCTCACCCATAGATGCTTGGGACCATATCCCTACACCTAAGACTAGAGAGTACATCATGGTGAGGGGTGTGTGGCAGGCAAGTAAAGACACAGAGACAGGAAAATCCAGCTTCACAGTGGCCATTTCAAGGGCTGGCTGCCAGTAACTTCAGTTTCTCCAACCAGGTTTCATCTCCTAAAATTTTCTCCACCTCTCAAGAGCTCCACCAGCTAGAGTACAGCTCTTCAACACAAGATCTTTTGAGAATATTTAATATCCAAATTATAATGGGTTAAAGTGACTTTCAGAAAGTCATAGCTATAGTTTCTGCTGAATCTGCTGTTAACCTGGGTATCATGACTTACAATATTGTGTGTTTAACTTATATTTTGATCTACACAAGGCTTTGAGAATTTGTGAGTACAAACACCATATCCTTAGTAGTCTATGATAATCTTCCATTGAAAATAATTACTTAATTAATGAAATCACTTTAATTAATTAATCTGTGTAAAGCATACAAATGGATTATTTCATGTTCACAAAACTCTAGTGGGAAAAATATGCACAAAATTGTAAGCCTTCATTCAATGGATGCCCTAAAAATTGAAATTTTACTGAAATCCTTGTGAAATACTGCTTTGAACTATAGATGTGCTTTTATCAATCACTTCCTTGACAAGTATTCTAAAACACTGAAAACAAATAATTTCCCACCATCTAAATAAAAAAAATTAAATAACGCGGAAGAAGAGTTATAAAGCTAAAATCTGTCAAAGGAAGCATTAGGTTCTTCAAACAGGCTTTGGCGAGATGAAAGGGACAGCGCGGAGGCGTTACAAATGAACTGCACATCTTGCTGTCATCCCGCACCTCTACGAGACGCGTCCCCCCCAGCTCTCTCACGAAGCAGACAAAAAGGGCAGAAAGATCAGCGTGCAGGCTGCTCCACCTTGACAGGTGAATGTAAGTGGCACTTCTAATGCTGTTACTAATTCATTAGGTATTCCAAAGTTAGAATTTAATCGGGATGTTTTTGTCACATTATCCATCACCAGGGCAGAAGAGATGGAATTTTCTCAAACAGCTGAGCAATGCAATGCCCTTAGGCAGGCTTTTAGTCATTTTGGTTTGTCACTATGGACTAGCTCCATTTTAGTGATTTAGTTAATTGTGTGACAAGTTATGAAAAATGGGAATGACCCAATACCTAGCCCAAGGAATATCTGAAGACCTAGCAGCTAGGTGGCTGAGAACCACTTTGAACTGCAAATGTACAGAAAATTTTCTACATTTTCTTTCTTCTTTATAAATTTTAGATTTAATAGATTAAACAAAAGCCAAGTAAGATAATAACTACTCCTTTATATAAAGGCAGATGAATGTGCTGAAATGGCATTAGCAATTTAGGTGATCAAGGTAAATAATATACAATTTAGGTGAACAGATAATTAAATGCTGACAATGTAATGATGCATATGAGAAAAGATGAAAAGCACATGCAGAAAATTTCAAATACAACTTCCTCACATAGAAATCACAGCACTTTACACAAGAAAATATGTATGTGTTTTCAGTGATATTAAATTACTTTATATTCAAACTATCCTTGAAATAAGGCACACCAATATTATATTACAGATGTGGAAAATCAGAGACAGAGAACTTATATAAAAATACTTCCCAGGTATAAAGGCTCAAGCCTGTATTCCCAGCACTGTGAGAATCTGAAGCAGGCGTACCTCAAGTTCAACCCAAGCCTGAGTAACTCAGGGACTTAGTGAGACCTTGAATCAAAGTATGAATGAATGAATGAATGAGTCAGTGAATGAATCAATGGGGATGTAGCTCAGTGCAAAGACACGATGTTCAATCCTTAGTTTCCGCATGTGGCAACTTGAAGCAAAACATTCTACATGCTTATTTTGAAGAGAAAATGTAAGTTTGCATAAAAGTAATAACACAGGGCTGTATGAATTAATCAATATGTTATTATAATAAACCTTAGCAAGTTAAGAAAGCCAAAAAACTTCTTCCTATTAAAAGAGATTAACACGCACTAGAAAATATACGTGTATTGTAACCCATTTCAAGAATATATTGCTAACTAAAAGTAGTCATTTAATGATACTTTGACAGTCTATAGCCTTCTCTGTAACAAATTAGCACCTACCTAACTAATTTCAGTTATGATGCATTTTAGATGGAAGGAGAAGTGGATTCAAAAAGAATTGAGATGTGTTATGTACATGTACCAACTGTCCATAAGTGCTGCAATCGTTATGATGCAAACATGTACCAATAAAACTGAGACAAATCATGCATTCTAAGTAATAATAAATTAGCAGAGCAGTTGCTGAACTGACAGAGAAATAGACTAGATGAAGTATTTCATCCCTTACTTCCATATTTTTGTAATATTTAGACATTCTGTGCTTGCAACACCTTGTCACTGTGCTCTAAAGATTTTTAAGTGTAATATATGTTCATTGAAATTCAATGCTGAAAAATAGTGACATGATCATAATAAACTAAATATATAGCAAAGCTATGAGAGGCAACATGTCATCAGTTTATAATGTATATTATACTCATATAGTTTTACCTAAATGAATTTCTGAGCCACTGAACAAGAAACATACATGCCGGTATCTTTTAACCAGATGATTCCCTTTAAAATATAGTAGATAAGTCATCTATGTATAATTTCTTCTTTGGTAACTTAGTGCACTTTTAGAACTTCATTTAAAAGTAATTCTTTCTTAGTAAAAGCATAACATCATTCCAAAAACCAGTTTTCATTATTTACATATTTCATTAAAGTATAAAAATACGTTTTAAGTTTACTGTCAAATAAGTATGTCCTTTCAAAACAAATGCATATAAAATCATTTATATGTATTGGATTCACAAGACACTTCCCTTAGAAAAAAATCTATGTACAAATAGTAAATTAGTGCATCACAGTATCATACCTACACATTGCATCAGTTTTCTTAAATACCTATAAAGTGTCCAGTTCCACTGTTAAAATTATGTTGAAATTAATTAGTTAATTAGTTACTCTTAATATTTCACCACTCTCCTTATCATTTATTTACAGCCGACTTGTCTTCCAAATTAATTCAAATGGCCAAATGTGATCTGTTATTTAATATCAATCAATCAACCTACCACAGATCCAGAATCTTCCAGATGTGCTAGTTTATGCCTCATTTGTACCTACTGACCAGGAATCATGTGTTTATGTAGCAACTGGAGCATTACTATATAATTATTAATGATGCTTATGTTTCAAATTGCTTAAGTGCTGATACTTTTTGAAGGTTCTGGTCACCTTTAAACTTATGAATTTTCTTTAAATCAACTTCCCCAACTTACAATTTCTATATTGAATTTTCTATTTTGCAGGTAAGAACATTAAGCTTTGGTAAAGTATTTCTTTAGCATTTGTTTTTAGAGACAAGCAAACACTGTTCCCATGGAGGATAGAGTTGTGTTTCTTGTGTCTTTTAGAGGAAACATGAGGGGAGGTGACCTCAGGAACTTCACAGTTCGACACATTTTAGGTGTAGCCTGGGAACAACCAGGGAAGATCACTGCCCAGACACATCTCCCCACGTTCCAAAGACTAGGATTCCCATTTCGGGCTTCTCTCTGCTCTGGTCCTTGTTACTATAGCACTGACAAGGTGTTTAGAATTCTCCCTCTCATACACACAGAGAGTTGTTCATGATGTTTCCCAGATAATAGGAGACATTATTTGCTAAGAGGAATGGCAAAAGGAGAAAAGAGAAGCGCATCACAAGCCAGGAGGTAAGGAGCATGCGCCACCACCCCTCCCCCCTTCGCATTTCACCCTTCTGTGCGTTCGCTTGCTTCCCCCATGCCGCCCAAGACATCTGGAATTCTCAGATTCACAAAACAGTGCTTCACAAAGGGAAAATAAGCAAAGATAATTGTAACGTTCACTACATGAATATTAACAGTACATGAAGTCAGTCGAGTCGTTCTCGCATGGAACACAAATTCTAGTTTTTCAGTGACAACGGGAAAAGATCAGGTAATTATCAGCAATATAGAAAAAGCACGGAGGCTGCGAGCATTGATCCCTCTTTATTGTGTGACTGCATGCTCCCTTAACAAGTCTCATGCCCCGTCCCTCGGCATTTACTTCTTCCCTCTCACCTTGCACCGCTTCCTTGTGTACACTTCACTCCCGATACACGTGCCCAACACCTTCGCCCTCACACCTCCCCGTCGCTCTTCACAGCCGCTAAGGGTGATGCACTGGCAGTGTGCACCCTTTATGGACTCATCTTTAAATGACTGAATTCCCTTTCATTAAAAAAATTACTAATTTCTTTCACTTTCAGGAACTATAGATCTGCTGTGCTAATTTGTTAAAAGGCTGAATTTCTTCATACCTACTTAAAGAAATGTACAGACTTTTTACAAAATGTAAATCAGTGTTATCTTAGTTTTGGTGCATGTCACAGCCACCATCACCAAGGAATGTAGAACCAACTTTCCCCTTTTAAATTTATTGTCTTTGAATCTTTAATATTTACCAGAAAATCATAGACTATATACATTTTTGAAGGTAAGAATATAAAACTAGATAATTTTATATTTTTGGTTTATTCACCATGCATCACAGAAGTGAAAAAAAGTACTAGATAGAAATTAAATGTAGCTGGTGGTTAAAATACTATCAATAGACATACCGGTGGGAACTAAGCAGTTAAACAAAATAGTGAGGTCATGAACTGCAATCCAATCCCATAACTTCAGTAACCCATTGAGATCATTTTGCTTCCACATTCTTTCCCCCTTATTCTACCAGAGAAAATAACCTCTTAGACTAATTTCCAGTGAGGGCCCCCAGTGGAGATTAGGAATGACTTAGTTGTCTTTCAAAATCATAGACCTAATGGGACTATGACAATGGCATAATAATGATTAAAGAATTTATAAACTCATCAGGAAGTTAGTAGAGGAAAATAATTTCCCCAAATTCCCAGTTAGATTTTCTCATACCTAATCCTGCAGTAATATCCCCATACAGGCTGAAGGGACCTCGGGGTGTCATTGATACAGAATCGTCCTTGAGTTGTACATGAGCATGGTATAAGCATATTCAGACTGTCCTTAGAGCCAACCTCCATATATTACTTCTTGATTTGAAAAAAGTAAAACCAAATTAAGTTTTGAGAATCTAATCTTTTGACAAATTAGGAACTCTCTGTACCTGAATTCATTATAGAATTACCAAAGCTATTAAAAAAGTAGCACATGTAGATAAACTTTGAGAACTATCAAAGGAAGGTATGATTCATAGCCCACAGGAATAGATAAAATGGTTTTCTTAGCAGATCTAGAACATAAAGCAAATGTGGACTTTTGATAAGAGCGAAATGATGAATGTATATATTCCTTCTTTCAAGTATTTAATTAGTCTAGATACTAAATTATATATTTATGAAACATAATCTTCCCTCTATACTAGCACATTAAAAAAATCTTACTTCAGTAAGATTTCAAGTAAAGAGTTATTGGGAATGGAAGTGTTTCTCGTTGTACTACTATTCTTTGGCTCCAATAAAATCCTCATTCCCGTGTGTGGAGGTCTAATGATCCTCATTAAAAAAGTCTTTTGTGGGAACTTCTGTTTCTGTCTTGTGCTGTATGCTGCTCCTTGATTTCACATCTTCCTCTTGGTTTTAATTCTGTTTCCCTGATATTGATTAAACTTTTCTAACCTCCTGAAGTGCACTTATGAAAAACTAGAATATTTAGAATTTTCACTCTTGAAAATATTTTCCTGTCTGCACTCTTGTTTCACATTTTGCCATGATGTAGAATTTTAAGTTGGAAATGCTTTAATCAGAAACCTAGAAGCATTAAATCTAGTTTCAGAAGTATAATTTGTAAGCCTGATAGTATTCTGATTAGCAAATCTTTGCCTGCCTTATTTCCCCTCTTTCTGGAAATATCCAATATCTTCTCTTTGTTTCTGTAATTCTGAATTTTAATGAAGTCTTATGTTAGAGCTGGTCTTTTAAATTTTCAGTATGTAATGTATAATATGGTGTTTCTTTTCAGGCTATAAACTGTGTTACTAGCAATATCATTTTGCTGTGGTTTATATGTGGATGTTCTCCTAAAACCTTATGTGCTTGTAGGTGGGGGTTTGGGGGGCTGATTGAATCATGGGGGATGATACTTATCAGTAGATTATTCCAGTGATAGGTTTATAGCTGAATGCGATGAGGAAGGGGAAGCCTGGTTGGAAGAGACGGATCACTGGGTACATGGCTTAGATAAGTCTATCTCCATCCTTCCTCCTCTGTGCCCTTTTTCAGCTTTCCTCAGCCATGCCCTGTACTGGTTCTCTGCTGCCAGGTCCCTCTGCTGAGCATCCTGACTTGGAACCAGCTGACTACAGACTGAAACCTCCGCAAACCGTCAGCCAAACTAAAATCTTCCTCCTTTAAATTGTTACTGTTGGGTATTGTGTCCCAGCAACAGGGAACATAACCAAGACACATTTTAATCATTTTTACACTCACAGATTGAAACATCAGCACTTTCCCAGGGTATAAGCACCACCATCTACCTCCAGGACGTTTTGATCATCTCAAGCCAAAACTCTCTGCCTATCAAATAATAAAACTTTTTTCACTTCTTCCTCCCTGCAATCTCAGGTAATCGCTATCAAATTTCTGTCTTTATAATTTTGACATTCTATATATTGTATAAAGGAGAACACACATTTCTGAAACTTAAATATATTTAATATTTCACCTGTCCATTTACCTACACAGAACATTTTTGTGGCTTAGTTCACTTAGCATAAAATTTTTGGGATTCATCCATATTGTCACGTGAACACACACACACCCACACACACCCACACACACACACACATATATATATATATATATATATAAAATTTGAGTTTATCTGTTTATATATCAATGGGCATTTGTGGTTGTTCCCATGATCTGGCTGTTATGGATAATGCTACCAGAAATATGAATATGCACATATTCATTCTAGACCCTGCTTTCAGTTCTTTTAGTTGTTCCCAAAAGTGGAATTCATGAATCGCATGTGAAGGCTATGTTTCATTTTCTGAAGGACTATCATCCTGCTTTTCTGAATCACAGCACCATTTCACTAATTCTGTGCTCCTGGAAGCCAGTGGTCTGTGGTCACTTGTTAAGTTGCAGTAGGAGAGTAGCCCAGTACCCTAACCCCCCACTGCCAGCATCTGCAGGGTTTTACTTATTGTGGAATGGGGATGTTAGCCAGCTTTGTCAGAGAGTAATTATTCAGTTTTTAGAGAATAAGTCTGATAAATGAGTAGATAAAAGTTTAATTTCTTACCACCATGAATTTAAAAACCCTGGAGACATTATGTCTCAGGATGTTCTACAGCCAGATTCTCTACAGGCCATTCAGCCCAATTTCCTTGTGATATTACTTTTAAGTTGCTCCCTTGACATAACCTTATACTGTCACTGGGAAAACTTTCTCTATTTCTGCAAGTGTCTTCTGAACCTTTGTCTCACTGACTCTCTTACTCATTTCAAATGCCAATGAAATGCGTTCTATTTTTTATTCCTTGTGCTTTTTAGATGTTTTTTCTCCTACGATTTCTGGTTTTCACTATAAACTTTTTGAAGATACAGTTAATATGATGAATATTTTTAAAAAACAATTTTAAGAAGTAAACAAAGACATTAAACATACCATGAATCATTGCATTTCTCGGGTACTGCTTAAACTTTATGTGACTAATTAGAAATGTGTAATTCAAGGAATCTTTCATTCAAGCCATCACTTGAAATTCATCCAAATGAAGTAGCTGAGATGTAATAAGTACTTAAGAAAATAATCAATGCTTAGATATAAGAAATAGAGATGTTTTGACCCTTTGCTTTGGGATGAGCTTTGTGATGAACTGCAGGTCACACACACTTGCATACCTGTATATTTTATAAGTCTGCGGGGTAACTCATTCAATAATGAGAAAGCAGATAATAGGCTTAGAATGTAAATGTTCTGAACAAATACATAGACTTGCTGGATAATATTTGAATAATTGTATAAAGATATAATTCATAATTTTAATTAAAAACTTTCTTGGTTATGCATGCAAGACAATCATCTCAAGTAATATGAGGTAGCAATAGGCACTTAATATAGGATCCTTAGACTTATATAGAAACTTAAAAGTGTTGAAACAGAAGTGTAAAACATATCTGGTTAATCACCAGATAAATGGTCCGTGTCCTCACTTTTCTAGGTTGCTTCACCTAATGACTTTTGGTAAGTCTCTTATATCCCAAATCTCCATTTCCTCTTCTGTAAAAAGAGAATTGCTTTATCTTTTAGCTGGATCTTTTGCCATCATGTTCTAAGTCTAGAGAATTTCACAATGTGAAATTGCTGCTTGCGTTTGCTTTCCAAAATAGCTCAGCGTTTTCTTAACAGACACTCATGTGCCTCGGTATATTCTGTTGCTTATACTTGTGTTATATACAATTATAAGAGACCTTCAAATATTTACTCATTTCCCAAGACATTACCTTAAAAAGTAATGAAAAATAAACTCAGATATCAGAGTGAGAAGGGAATAATGGTACTAAAATCGAGAGAGAACTGCTAAAAAGATAGGAAGTGTTATTCTAATTAAATTCATTAAAGACATTGTTCTTAGTGTTCTTCAGTCCCAAGCATATGCATAACTTAATCCTTCCGAAAATGAAAATATAAATTTATTGAAATTTATTACAGGAATCTTTCATGAAAATTATTTCTTTTTTTTTAAATAGAAGGCAAGCTTAGCATGAGAGACAGCACTGTGAGCAATTACCCCTTCGTTCAAAAGATCCCTTGCCATCGCGATCATTAGTTAATGAACAAAAGATGAAATAACATAAACTGCCAGTTCTAAACATAAAATGGCTTTAAAGTTAATCAGACTTATTTGATTGCACTGTATTACTGGTAAGAAATATTAGTCTGAAAAACCAGTATACGCAAAAGGCATAACTTTTACCTAGGTAGAAAAACAATCACTGTTTTTATATTAGCCATGATTCAAAAGAGAATACACAAAATACACAAAATGCAAAAATGAAAGACTGTTTTTCTTTTTTTAAATTCATCAAATATACTCCCAGATAAAGATATTTGGGGACTGCGATATGCACTGTAGTTAAGGAAAAACATAGTGGGAAAAATATTCGCTCCTTTAAATTCCAGGGTGCTTCTTGTATTCAAAGCATGATTTTATTGAGTTAGACTTATCTAAATGCAATGCACATTTATTTTAACAACCTATATGTTAAGCAGTGCATTCCATCAAAATGGTGGTGTTAATTAAGACAAGCATTTGTAATATAGAGAGAGCACAGGTGCTGCCTTTTTCACATGTGCCTCCTATTACAGGTGCAGTGATTGTAAAATTTGACATCACTGTGGAACTCACCTCTTTTGGAAGACTGTTAAAACTACATGAAGATGTACAATATCAAACCATCTACCATTAATGAAGCAATTATTGGGACAAGCTTTCACTTGTGTAAGAGTCCAGCACTTGCTGCTTGGCAAAACACCTCTGAAAGATACACAGCCTAGAGAAGGTAAACAGACTCTGCTTTGAAACTGACATTTGCACAACGCTGTGGGAATCATTCTTAGTCAAATTGCAAAGTGAATTAACTGTCATATTGAAAACTGCCTCTGAAGCTTCAGTGATGTCATTGTGTCTAATGGGTGTTTTTATTTGATGAGTACTTTAAGAATCAAGTATTTTTGAAGTGTTCGGCCCTATTACTTCCTAGGTGACAAGTTGTTGTACAGAAATAGAATTTGATGATTACTAAACAAATATTAACTATTGAATTCAAGGTTTAAATTAGTGACAGCTCTTGGAATTAACCATTGTACCATCATTCATTGCATTAATTGAAACAAACATACACGCAGTAAGAGATTGTATGAGATTAGCCCCTGGCTTCCAGTTGGTCACATATTCTTTCATGTGTTGTTTTGCCCACACATCCACGTAGGTTCCCAGTTCATAGAAAGTTAAATATAATGCCGTACTCCTATTCAAGGCAGACGTGAGTCCTCACCAATAATGTCTGCAGATTTTCTGGGTGACCTGGTGGGGGAGGAAGGAAGCCTAGTTTTTATACTCACCTTTGGCTCCGAGTGCTGGTTACCTTTTCTTAAATATTTTTCCAAAACTGTTCACATTAAGAGTTTCTATATTGAGGTTTAGGCAGAGCAAAAAGTTTACATAACTCTGATTCCCTTGCTGTAAAGTCTCTTCCTACCCTCTCCTGAATGCTTCTCCTAGCCTCTCCCTTCTGTTCAAGCTTCCCCCGCGCTGCTTGTCCTAGGGTCCTTTGACATCCGATTCCTTTTGGGTTACTTTAGCTTGATGATCCCACTGACCCTGAGGCTAGCTTTGCATGCCCAAATGTCATTAATGTGTGTGGCTGTCTACCTTTTCTCACATAAAAACCCATGGGTGCATTAAAAGTGATTGCCTGTCTACAGACAAAAGGTAATGCTTCTTTTTTCAGGTAAAGGCAACTACTTCACAGCTATCACAGTAGCTACAGCTCCTTCTGTAAAGTAAATAGCACCATTATTCCCGTTTCGCAGATGAGGAAACTGAGATTCCAGCACTATTTTATGACTTCTATGCTCACATAAGAAATTAAGTACAAAACTAAGCTCTGGCTACCACCCTTCCAGTTGTATATTGTCTCATTTCCTGGCATTCCATAGACTTTTCCTACTTTTGGTAATATTGTACTGCCATGCATTATCATCAGATATAGTATTATTTGTAAATTAAATATATACATTTCTTCCATTCAATAAAATAATATCTTAGAGCCTAGAGCTTCTTTTGTAAAACCTTTCCCCTTGCCTGTTGGCATGGTTTACATGCACAGTGCAGTCACCATGGCGAGCAGCACCGCATCTGGCACACGTGCCTTCAACTCACTTTGTTTTCTCCCAGCTAAGGGCCGCGGTGCTCCTGAGAGTACTGCAACGGGTTGGGGCAGGGGCAGAGTATTGAGTGAGATGAGTGATTCCAAAATAGTTTGACAGCTGTGTGAGCTGAAAGCTTTTCTCTTTGAATGCAGACAGCACATGAGCTTCCAACATTTGTTGCATCCCTTTGGTTCTGTCAGAAAAGCAGAAATCATAATAGAGTTTTGAAAGTAGAGAACATTTAATATAGGTAAAAAAAATTAGATAAATTGGATAAATGAGAAAAAATGAGAATCCAATTAGGCAATTTGAAGCCATTAGACAATGCAGATTAGCGATTGGAAGAGGGTTGGAAAATCAGCTGTGGGGAGAGTGAGTGGAAGTGGAGTAGCTAGTATCTGACCTGCGTGGTACGTACAGCGCATGGTAGAACCTGGAGCCAAAGGAAACACGCACGTTCTTCTGTCCGCTGTGGAGCAGAGAAGGAAAGAGACAGTATCACCAACTCCCCTATATCCCCATTTTAGAAAGACTCAGCACTTGAGTAGAAAAGGAGCTTGAAGAACTGTCGTCCAGGCTGGGCGTGGTGGCGCATGCCTGTAATCCCAGCACTTGGGAGGATGAGGCAGAAGGATCACTGTGGGTTCGAGGCCAGCCTGGGATACAAAGTGAGCTCAAGGCCAGCCTGAATTGCATAGGGAGACCTGTCTCAAAAAGATGGAAGGAAGGAAGGAAGGAAGGAAGGAAGGAAGGAAGGAAGGAAGGGAGGAAGAAGAAAGACTGTCTTCCTAAAACTTAGTAGAGCAGAAGAATAGCATATTGAAGAATGAACAAATGAAAGACATATCTGTCCCCAGGTATCTATGGTTATTAAAAGTGTACATATTTTGCTTATTGTGTTTGTTTAATAAATGGCTCCTACAACTCTAATATCTCAAAATATTTCTAGGACACAGCAGTTATCTATGTCAGTAGGAGTAAGTAATTAACAATTACTTTTAATTTTAAATAAGAATACAAGGTACAGAGCTATTCATGACTAATATCTTGATTTTTCTCTTTAATATGTTCTGTCCCATAAGACTTGTTAGTTATGAATTTGTCACATCCAGGGGATAACGAGCAGCACTACTCCACTGCCCTGCAATTCACCAGGATCCTAATCTCCACATCAGTACTGAATGAAAGGCACACAGTTTAGAAAGGAAAAGACTTTATTGGTTAGATAGCTACCTGATAAGGGTTAGAGTAGGGTCATCCAGAGGGATGGAGGTCCCATGGGCCCTTGCACCTGGCTGCTTTTATTGGGTGCCAGGACTCTTCTCCCTGTTCGGGACCTGCCATCTCCCTGCTCGGGACCTGGGTTAGGCCTGTCATTCTTTTCTACATAATTTCTTCTGGTGCTGTCTATGTGTCTACTTTCTATCTATTTGTTTATTTGTCCTATACAGGGCCTTATATCTGGGGTGGGCAGCTAGTTGGCACAGGATGCCTAATTCATGGTTAGCTTAGAGCTAGTGTGGAGTGGGTAGATATCTATCATAGGAATATAATGACCCTTCAATGAATACATATGCACATATGTCAGTGCATAGGTATGAGGACACCCTGAATAAGAGCTTTCCCTAAAGTTATTCAGCCTCCTTTTCTCTCCTGCTTCCGTAGCATGATGGCTTTCTCAGCTTTGTGAGCTTGGCTTTCTCTGCACTCTGTCAGCTGTTTTTCTGGTCTTTTTTTGCATATTCCAAGGTCATTTGATGCTTTTCTTTATCCAATTTTGGTCTTTCTCTCCTTTCTTTGAAATTATTCCTAGGAGGAATTTCTCTAATGGATTTTCTCTAGTCTTTTATGGTAAATTTTGAACACCAGAAACCTAATATTATAGGCCTTTACCTTGTTCTCTCCCTGCCCTACACATTCCCTTTCCTCACAGTCTTGTCTTCAATGCTATATTTACCATAGCTCAGTTTTCAGAACACAAGATGTTTCATTTGGTGTCATCCAACAGTGCTCCATCTCTGTGGAGAAATTTCCTCATCCAAAAATTTGTCTATATGCATTTCTTGAAGGCAGTAGCTATGAGGGAGGAAATAGGTTCCACAATACAGGAGAGCAAGGGGAAGAGGAAGGAGAGGCCAAATGAGCTAGAATTCCTTCCTCTGAAATGTTGGGTGTAGCAGTCCTGGCTTCCAAGGAACAGATTAAACTTGGAAAGCTAGCTGCTCTTTAGAAGGTCTCAGTGAGACACGGAAAGAGCTCTCTTTATATAAACTGGCACCTACTTGCCCAACATAGCTGTCCCTGGGCTAGGAGCACCACAGATTTAAAAGCCATCCAACGTGGGATATAAAAGTTGCATCTTCTGTCAGGAGCAACCCTCTAGGCTGGGTTCCAGGGATGCTATAATCTGGCTGCCTTCTTTTGCATTCAAGTACATTACTCTGGTTTAAGAGGCATTGCAATGTCTAACAAATAAAAAGTGTTTATGGGGTATTTTGTCCTCCTATAGCTACACATGTATCATAAATGGTCCCACAGTAGAGATAATCATAAAGATGAAAGCTACAGGAAACATAAAAAATTTATTACATTCTATTGAATGACTTTAAAATAGATAATATTTTCCACTTGAAAGTAATTTTAATGCTGTTTAAAATAGTCATGTTTTATTTATAACTTTCGTGTGAAATATTAAGCTTAGAATTATTACATAAACATATCATAAAATACAAAAATTTGAGAGCTATGTTTGAGATCATTCGTGATGAACTTATTGAGTTCCTGGCCAAGAGTCTCAACTCCCTGTATGAGGGTTATGGCAAAAAGATGAAATAAGAACCAGACAAATTTAGTAAGGCATGCAGGCAGGCTTGGAGGTCAGTGCCTCAGGGTGAGCTGAGACAAAGACACTCCAAACCAGCCACTGTTTATTGGGTGTACACATTGACAGGAGGGGCTATTGAGAGATTCAAGGTTGGAGGAAGACGCACAGGTACATGAATCCAGGAGCTATGGATAATGCTGGGATGAGTAAGAAGTCAGAGATGATCCCATGTTAAGGAAGATCTTGCTCTGGAGTGCTTTTTAAAATTGTAGTGATTTTAGTTTAGTCTTAGTGGGTGGGAAAGGATGGCTCATCCCTAAAGAGTTAACAGGAAATCTCAAAAGGGGGATACCAATAATCCCAAGCCCCCATTTATCTCTTAGGGAAGTATGTAAAGTTAGCCATTGTGAATCAGCGGTCCCTAACCTGGACTGATGCAAGTGTTAGGTGGAAAATTAGATAAATTTTATAATATTTAAGGGACCTAATCACTTTTAGCCTTTCTGTGCTTCTGTGATATTCAACACAATAAGTTTTCTCTTTTATTTTTTCAATTGTTCAGCCTAGTTTTGTATTTATCTAAGTCTTAATGAATGCAAATTCAGTAGCCATGAATACTTGGCCATGGTTTTATTTGGGTAATAGGACATATTACACTTTTTATTGTTATGCACTTCTGTTGTGTTTTCTTATAAAAAATCTTAAGGTACTCTATTAAATTCAAAGATAGTTGGGATAACACACATGCTGAGATAGGTTGAATATATCAAAAATCTTAAAAGCCTTTATCTATCTATCTGTCCATCTATGCATTGCATTTCAGTTCCTTTTCTAACAGCTTTACCAATGAGCTTATCTAAGTTAAAAATTCCCACTAGAGAATATTCAAAGAATTTAAAGAAATAAAGAGCAAAAATAATTCAACACTAAAGCAATATGAGAGTTATGCCACATCTTCTAAACTCTAACCTAGGCTCTTGGAAAAAAAAAAAATTGTTAGGGATTGCTTATTCAATATTTCTCTGACTTACTCCAGCTCTAATCTGATTCTAAATTCCAGAGCATGTGAAAGTAACTTGTGTAGTCTCACTTTGGTTTTAGCATTTTTAAGAAGATAATATTATTAAATAAGAAATATACAAATAAAAATATTTAATAAATCTAGTGCTCCAGTCCAAATTCTAAATTATGCCCTCTAGCTTTGGCCACAGTATTTTGAAATGATAAATCTTACTATCAAATAAGAAACATAGAATTAACATGTAACTTGCTTACATACTAAAGGCAAATACTCTTGAATAAAAAGCCCCTCCGGACTCCCTAAATCACAGCTCTCTCTGCTGGGTCTTCTCTGCTGATTTTTACGGTAACTACCTCTGGTTTGACTGTCAATTTGTGCTTCCACAGAAACTGAAATTTAGTTTTACCTGGTACATGTCTAATTACTTCTTTAAAATGTATAAGTTGCCCTCTCTTGCTGGTCTTTCTTGAGACCTATTTGCTAAAAATCTATCCAGCCTACTATTCCACAAGCTCAATCTCACTGATTGTACTCAGGGATAGTTTAACATATTCCTAAGCATTTCCTGCAAATCAGTAATTGCATCTACAGGCTTAATAACCCACGGGCTAGATTTATAGTTTTATTTTATTGTTTTAGGCAACTCTACTTCGTAGCTATTGTGTGTTCCTCCTAACAATTACTATGAGGTATGTAATGACCGGTTGTCATTTTTGATAAAAGAGGAAGCACTTAATATGGAATTATTGGATCATTACGTCCTTAGGATTCACAAAATGTCAATATTGCAACTCTGACATTCTTTCTTCATATGTTCATTTAAATATTTCTAGAAAGAGACCCTTCCCTTCATCTACTCGTTCATAGTTCATATAAGAAAAACAAAGATAAATGTTTGATTGCATCCTCCTATTTATATCCAGTTTATATTTTGAAGCTGTGTTGGCTCTAATTCTCAGATACTTTGGAACACAAGTTCTGTAACTCAACTTTAAATACCACAGCTGTGCCTTTCAAAAGAGAAAAATGCTTATCTTAATTTTGGCCACATACTCATGTTACTCCAAATTTGCATTAGAGATGTTGTTCCCTGAGATGGGTAATGATCCAGTGCTATGTAAACTTGATTTCCTTCAAAATTTCACCTTTACCAAGTTTACAGTCAGATTACTACCCAATTTAATTCATCTTGCTTATGTTGTACTATTACCCTTCTTGTATATTTCATGGTGTGGCTAGTGCTAGAATTTCATTTCCTACTTCTTTCAAAGAACATATTAGACAATTTAAAACTCTCTTTTCACCAAGTAGGAGCTGTTTTTTTCTAAGTCTCATTTTCATTTTAGACACCAAAATATAGAAATTTTAGTATCACACAGTTGTGCACGTCATACGTAACCCGTGACAAAGGTGATTAGTATTTCTTTTGTTTGATTAATTTGCCTAATTAAATCTCAGTATCACAGAAAGAAATACAAGAATATAATGATAAACAGAGCACCTTTGGAGTCTGTATGTGGCTTCTGGGGAAGAAGATACAGTAGAAACGTGCTTCAGATGGTTTAAATAATATGGGCTCAGAAATGATAAACATCCACTTACAGTGCAGAGCCTTGAGGCTGGAAGGCGCGTAGTGCACGGACCTCAGAGGGAGGGAAATGTCGTATGAGAAGAGAATAGAGGAGACAAGAGAGAGGGGCGAAGGAACACAGCAAGCTCGTGTCAGTGGTACTGCTCTTCCTTCCCAAAGTGCCGGCTTTAAGCAGGGAGGAGGATGTCCTCACTTATGTTTTGAAACTACTGCAGACAGAAAGACTTAAGAGGATCAAGAACGGGTGTGAAGAAACTTGTTAGGGAGAAAGTGAAATAACTGGTGTGAAAGTGTGGTAGACTTCACAAATGAAGTCGAAGAAGAAAGAATTAAATGGATATATGAGAGGACTGGTGTTCCTTTTTGCATTAGAAAAATTAAAGGTTAAATTTTCTGTGTAACTAGAACAGATTTTCTTTTCTTATAAAACAAGAGGCCTTCATATTAACTTATTCAAGATCCATCTTTTTTCTCTCTTTCCATTCTCAATCGCTTCCTTTCTGATCCTCTCAACTGTCCTCACATCTAGTTTTGTCTATGTCTTAGTGCAAATCTAAAATTGGAGTTACTGAAGACCAGTGCCTATAATGTAATACATTATTTTGTAGTAGTCAAAATATTATACATTATTTTGTAGTTTTGGCATACAAATAACCTGTCTATGACAAACTACCTGAAAGAGGTTATTTTTGGCACTGTTCTATTCAAGGATGATTGAATATGAATAAATTGTGATTATTTGTTTAGTTCACATCATGAAAAATGGAACAAGCAACATTTTTAAGAGCTGATTTTGAACTGAGAATGCATATCTTATATACCTTGTGTATTTAATCTTAATCTTTGTGATCACTGTACGTATTTTCTGTTATAGATACATAAATATAAGATGTACACCCCCCAAAAAAACCCAAAACTTAAATAACTCATACAAGATCCCCAAGCAAAATAAGAACTGAAGTTTTTCGATACATCCAGTCTAAATGCTAACAAATACAGGATAACATTCTATCATGCATTTTTTATACTAAACTTACAGTATTTTTTTAAACTTACACATAGATACAATATGCCCATTTTTCTTTTGTATTGGCTAGGGAGAAAAAAGTTCATCTACTTCATTTCCACTTCCGTTTTAGAATTATGAGTATTTCTAACATTTCCTTGGAAACTTTTCCTGTATCTAACTCTACCATCTAATCATGGTGTAGTAAATTGTCCTATTAGTGCTAAGATCTCATACATATTATAAATAACTAGTATAATATTCATTATATTTTTAAGCATAGAAAATATAAGCGATGTAGAGAACAGAAAAGGCAGTTGGGTCATTTTTTTGCTATTGCGATAACATTTTTGTCCATTTTTAACTTTCTGTTTCTAAACAAATCCTGAAACAGTTAAGCAGTTTCATATTGGATCTAACGTACTGTGTAGAAAGGTGTTATCACTTACAGATTTCAAAAACCCAAGAACATTTTCCAATAGTACAATCAGTACTTTTGCTGCAAATCCAGAAATCCTTTCAACTACCCTAATGAAAAGAAAAATGACAGAGAAGTCTGCAGAAATCGCCTTAAACCAGGGTCAGGCCCTCCTAAGAGCCCGGAGTCGGGAACCGGAAAGCTGCTAGGAGCCCAGGCTGGACCTGCCCGTCTGTCCCTCTGTCCCCTTTCTCGTTTGGATTTCACTTCTTGATCCATCTCTTCTTTTAGCGTCACTCTGCTCATGTGTTCCCTTCTCTCTCTCTTTAAAGGTGGTTCATCCATGTTAGACTGCATGTTTGATTCTTCATACCAGTTTTGATGGAAATAATTCAGTGGTGTATTCATAAATTTACACTGTCTTCTCAAGCTTTTATCTCATAATGCGTCATCTTTAGAGGCTTTTATTGCATTCCTAGGTGTGATACAAAGAAGGAATCATAGATATAATTTTCTCCTCCTCTTTTCACTTTCTTATTGGTTTTATGAATATCATTACACTTAGTTTTCAATAATTTGTTACATCTACTCTTTGGAGGTTCCCCTCACCCCACCCCTGCAATTAAATCACCCATGCTCTTTGCTGATTGAATTTTAAAGGCACTTAGAAATATGCAAATAGTTATCATTGTGTCTTGAGTAGTAAAATGGGACACAGAGAGAAGGAGCTATACCTGTAAAAGTTGTTGATGTTCAAAGGAAATTTTTCAAGGCCTCCATATGCAGTATATTTTCCTTTTGATTTTTCAGAATCATACTGGGTTTTGTTTTCCTTTTAGGTCATAAAAGCCTTGCTAATGTTTTGCTTTTCTTAGCTTATTCTGCCTTTCTGATTTCTGATGAAAAGACACAATAAAGTAGCCTCTTAATAAAAGATTTGTTGAATATACATTTCACTAAAGATGTGTATTATTCATACAGCTTTCTAAATTCTTTCTTAGTTTAAAAAGTGAAATACAGTGCAAATTTATATTTTAAAATATTTTTCCCTTGGGAAGAACTTCTTTGTGTTTGTTTTATTAATTGTAGAATTCTACAACTACTTAACTGCTTTACTTCTCCATATGAAGGCATACACACTCCACGTCTCCTAGGGCAGATGTGCTTTTGGGTCTGGAGGGTTAATCTCCAGGTTTAGCTTTAAAGGTTACTGCAACCTTCCTCTTACAATAGCTATGAGAAACGGGAAAAGGAGAAGCACTGACTGACCCAGATGTCTCTTAAATGGTGACCATTTTAAAGGGCCCATCTATTGTTAGTTGTCATGGCAGGCAATTTGAACTCTCCTTGAACTTTGAGTTCAGAGTTTGAGTTCTCCTACACTGAAGTTTATCTTTTCCAGACCTTGAGTTAGCACTATTTCTTCTACCTTTGTGCCAGTAATCTTCCGTATTTTATTTTTGACCATGTAAGCAAGGCAAATCCACTTAATTTCTTTATTCTGCATATTAGACACAATATACAGTTAATGGATACCCTTGTTTCCCCAATCTATAGATTAATTTGTCTTTCCAGAATTTTAATTGCGTCTTGAATCTAGAGAAGCTCTTGTCTTTTTCATCTCAGAATTTTCAAATTGGCATCTGGATCAACTAAATGTCTTAGATAATCTTAATAATTATAGACGGACTTACTTACATAAACTGTTACTCCCTGAATGTATTGATTATAGGACATTTAAAATAAATATTATTAAACTTTCCCAAATAATGTATGTTACTAAGCAGATAATGGGTAAATATGTATTTTAATATTTCAACCCAAATGTCCATCCAATGAGGAGTGAATAAAAAAGTTGTGGTATTTTTATATAATGGAATATTACTCAGCTATAGAGAAACTTTAACTCAAGAATTTCATAGGTAAATGGTCACAACTAGAGACCACGCTCACAAGTGAAATAAATCAGACCCACATGTGTAAACAATATATTGTCCCATTAGTGTAAGAACCTGAAAGTGCAAATAAAATTAGGAGGTATGATAGACATTGTGAAATGAAAGGAAACTGCTCAAAAGTAAAAAGCAACTAGGATGGAGGAAAAGAGAAAAGAAAGAAGGGGAAAATTATGTTTATATGTATATACAGGATAGCAAACACAGTTGTACTACTGACTTCTATCACTTTGTTGAAAGGAACACTTAATAATTAATAATTTGATCAATCCTGCATATCTGCCTTTGTTTTCCTAAGTAACCACTTTGAATAAATCAATATGCAATACTACAATCATTGTTAATTTCCTATCAGTACTGCTCATATTGTTCTTGTGTCATTTTGTAAATGTATGTATGTTTGTTAATTTGTTTAGTTCTTTTATTTTTTAAAACAAATATATATCTGTAGATGTAGCTCTACACGCTAATATCATTTCATATATTAAGGCAATTCTTTGTGTTATTTAAAAATTTTGAATGAAATATACTTTCAGCAGGGCAAATCTAATTTAATCCGCATTCCCACTTGTTGTTATTGAATAGTAAAAGCAATTTTCCTGTGTAACACCTCACAAACTAAGGATTTAGATAGGCTACTTTTCTCTTGGAAAGAAAATCTGTCTACTTTGAGAACAACGAATTCATTCATGACCATATTAACCAGTCAATAATTTATGGTCACTGTGTACATACAAGATATTAAATATATGCAATGAAAATCTTTATAAATATGAACAAAGAAATGTGTATCTTATGATGAATACAAAACTTGAGAAATTTAACTAATGGATCATTTTCACCTTTAAAGTCAGTATTATGGCTTAAGGAATAGGCATCCCTGAAAACAGTACTGTGCATTGGTTCACACTACCTAAAATCCTTTCTCAGCCTTCTAGCTTTCCTGTGCGGCTCACAAGCAGAAGACTGTGTGGATGCGCCAGGAAGGAAGAGAAACCAAAGCTCTAGTGTATGATAGTGATCCTGATGGCTGTAAGTCCAAGTTGTGCTCCAGTTTTGAAATTGTTTCATGTAAAAATGGAACATTGGGTATGCACACCATGTCAAAAGATTCTCAGCCCTTTTTTTCAGTTTAAAGAAAATGTTTCTGTGGTTTAAATTGTTCCTGGCAATTCTGGGTATCGTAGCATTTTACACAAACGCATTTTACACCACATGTGCAGATAAATCTCAGAATAGGCAATCATGTACTTTTCATGGTTTGCTTTTCCTCTTTTTGGATTCCAATTTTGCATGCTATTAAGCAAATGGGTAGGCAAAACTGATAAAAGTGAAAATTTAATTCTCATTCTGCATCTCTGATAAAAAGACTGTTTCCGTGTCAGATAAAATAAGTATCAGGAGGGCATGAAGTGCACATTCCGAGTCTGAAATCTGTGTCTCTCTTTTGCTTTTCTAATAAGAGATAATATCAATTTGAAAAGCCGTGGTTTGGCTCATCATCTGCTTTTGTTTGCCCTTTTGATTTCCTTTATGGCTGTAAAAGTAATAAAATCAAGCAGCCATATCATAACAAGGGAAAATTGATCTACTTTAATGTTCTGTGGGTTATTCTTAACCTGGAATTTTGCTTGTTTGTAGCTTAGGAAATTCATCTCTGTTATTTTTCTTATGTCACCCCTTAGCATTTGCAGAATAATTGTAAAATATCTATGAGGAGCATGGCACGAGCAGGAGGAATGTGTTCCCGCTTCTTTCTACCTGTTAGGAGATCTGGGGGACAACACACTCGGAAAGTATTTCATGCTCTCCACATTTGACACGAAGCGGTATTTATGAAAGTTATTCCTTGGATATTAGGTCATTCCCGTGTGGATTTCCATTTCCTTCAGGATGCTGAAGGAAATCACCTCCTCCATTCAAAGGCTCTAATGGGCAATGATCGGCAGGAGCTCAGATTACCACTTTCTCTAGTTAGGTGAAGAGTTACCTTTTGTTTTACGTTATAAGCTGACTGAATTAAGTTAAGCTTGTACATTGTTTTTCTTTCTGGAAATTAAAAGATTTACACTCACTGTTTTGAACAAGTGCTTTTGCCTGCAGCTGTCAAAACAAGCTGTCATTTCAATGATCTAGAAAGTCTATTAGCCAATTTTTAATAAAGTTCCAACTACATGTTCCCGGTTTCTAATGAATACCCTCCCTTTTATACCTTTCCGGTGTGTGTTCAGTAGTCCCTACAGAATACTGAAATTAGGTAGACAATATTAAATAATTTAAAATGCTCTATACTTTTCCATATTGCCTAGAACTTAAGCTCTTTTCACCATTGTATTTTCCTGCAAATTCTTCCTTTTCAGCAATCTGTCACAACAACAGAGGTTAAGGCATTGATAAATAAAGTTATCTCATTTTTTCAGTGGAGTAATGTATAAACAAAAATATTGATGTATTTTTTCAGGTTTATTTTGAAGCTGTGATTTTTCCTTCCAGCTTGATTATAAACTCTGGAAAAAGAGTACGTATGTATTATTTTTTTCTCTATTTTATGTTAAATCACTTATTATGTATTTAATTTGCTTTTATTAAATGTTTCACAAATCTAATATAATAAATCCCTCACAATGGGCTGTCATAGTCCCCAAGTGTGCAGCATTCCCTCTTCAGAAATAAGGATGCTGAGTCCCAATGCTGACAGGTAGGTAGAGGACCTCTCCTGGCGACCAGCACACTAATGCCCTGTCTAGTGAACTTCCTCATCGGGTCTGGTAAGCTACTCTATCTTTACTCCTGAAATGCACTCTACGCTTACTGTGGTCCTGTTAAAACTGTCCTCTGAGGGCTTAGTTCAATTTTCTACAGTGGTTGTGTATTTACTCTAGAGCCAGCAGTAGTCATTCATTTCTTTAAAACATTAGACTTCTTCCCCTAATAACCAAAGTTCAACTTCTGCTCTGTTCACCCTTAGAATTTTCTAAATTTATTTTATCACATTTGATATTCTGCCCCTAGCCATAAAACTTCGCAGACATTCTCTCTCCTTCCTTGTAACATTCCTGGATGCTATAGCCCCAGGTGTGATAATATAGGTATTTATCAAAACATTGATCATACCGAAAGAGAGCATAAAATATTTAAAAATGTGAGCTCTCTCATCAGAAATTTGGTTTGAATTCATGGAACTGTCTTTATAAGACATTGGCCAAGTTACTTAACATTTTTAAGCTCTCCTATTCTGATATGAGAATTGGGCAATAAGTGTATGTACTGTGAGGTAAGGCATTTTATAACCCTTATTCATGTGTTCATTATTCACCTGGTATTTGATTTCCAACCATTTAGAAATTCATTTTCCAATGGACTTGTTGACCAGAAAGTTGAAAAATCTGAATATGTGTGAATGAATATTCTGTTGTTCCACTGAGACCCTGAAATGAACTCCTAGTAATTAACTGCTTTTCCTTATACTGCAAGAGCATCTTGTCCTTTATCCAGGCCCCTCCTGACCACTGTGCTAGTTTTGGCACATAACTGCTGGTGGTGTCCTTCCAGAAGCTTTGAGGTCAGCTCACATGACCCGTAGTCTGTCCCTGAGACTAGCTCCCAAAGGCTCCCCAGTGATACCTGCAGTGCTTCACCATCTCCCTACATAGCAACACAGAAGATTAAAGGTAAGGTTCAGGTCCTACACACAGGAGGCTGCACAGTGGACAAGAAAGCAAGACAGACCCATTTATCAGAGTACAGGAATTATTGTACCTATGAAGGAAACTGTGCTTCAGTGACCATGGATATCCCTAGAATGTCTCCTTGTTGCTCCAGATAACAGCTTTACTGTACCAGACATAAGCTCTGCTCCCGACCCTCACCACTGCCACCCACTATATGTATATAGGTTTGCTCAGTTAAACCACTAAACATTCTCACCAGCCATGTATGGGGATTCCAATTTCACCTACTCCTCAGTATTTATTAAGGTCAGTCTTTTATTTTGTAGTTGTTCTGGTGAGTGACAAGTCATTGAGGATACTGGTCATATTTTCATGTGCTTAATGTTCTTCTGCATGTTTGTGTGTATTTGTGTGTGTGTATGTAAGTGTCTCTTATAGGCAAATATCTGCTAAGATCACTTGCCGATTTTCAGTTTGGTAATTTGGATTTTCTTAGTGACTTTTAGGGGTTCTTTATATATTTTGATGCAAATCACTTATAAAAATATAAGTTAAAATATTTTCCCATTATGTAAATTGTCTTTTCCTCCATTATGAGAATCACTTTTTTGATGGTGTCCTTCAAAGAGCAAAAGGTTTCATTTATTATTTGCATCACATCCTACCTATTTAAATTTAGTCATTGATTTCAGTTTTGGGATTGTATCTAACTTGTGAAACCTAAAATCACAAATATTTAAAGTTATACTTTAAAATATTTTGTTAAGTCTGAAGCAATATAAGTCTGGTGTGAAACATAAGTGTTGCTTATTTCTTTTGCATTTTAATATGTGGCTGTCTCAGAACAACTTTTGGAATAAAATTAATTTTTACAATTGAATTGTGTTGATACCCTTGTCAATATGCACTTAACCATAAACGTAAATCTTTCTAGGTTGTACTGCTTTGTGGCCTTGTGATTAAGTTCAAATGTGGATTCTCAATTCTATTTAATTGTGCTGTATGTTGGTTTTCTAGTTTTGTAACCTATGCATAACAACCTGCTGCCTTTTTCAAATCGATTCTGATTTTCTGTAGTTTGATCTTTAATGGAATTTTTTAGGCCATTAATGTTTTTATTTTAAAAACGGTGTTTAAATGTTATCACATTTTCTGTGGCATTTTAGTCCATTTTTCCTTCCTTCCTTTATCCAGCATGCTTCCTGCAGGGCTGATGAAGCCTTCTTCACCCGTTTCTGTTCTCTATCTAACATGATCTGCTACTTGCATTTCTAACCCACAGTGACTCTCAACACTTCCCTGATGGAGTTATTCCCAACAGGTGTGAATATTCTCTATAGTTTTTATATGACTACATGTAAGTGTATTGTTGTGTTAAAATGTAACCATACACACTAATATGCAATGGGCTGTTTTTATAAATACATCTCCTAGCAAACCCAGAAATATTTCCATGTTCATAAATAGAGATGTAGCTTATTTTTTTATTAAACTGCTGTATAATATTTTATTATTTGGAAGTTGCTCAACTATTAATTTTTTCCTTGTAATTTCACCCACGGTAACTTCAGTTTCTTCACTAGTACTTTTGAAATATATAAAAGCAGCAAATTTTCTCTTAGGCTTCAATTACAAATTGCATGAGACAGAATAAGCTTGTCCAATTCACTACGTTAATCCAAAGTATTAGCATCTATAGGAAGTATCAACAAAAAATGGCTAGATAATTTAAAAAGTAATAAATATTAATTATTTCAATATTGCACTTGCATTTAGCTTGATATCAACATAATACTGGCTCCAAGCAATCAAACTATTAACAGAGGAACGATTGATTATAAACTTAATGATTTTATTATGAATAATTATAATTATTGAATTTTTGACTTATCAAAGAGGCCACTTCTTAGTATTACACTTTATTGTCTCCTCTCCAACATACCTATTTTATTAATTGAAATCATTTATATTACTGGTTTTTATGGGTCACATAATGTTACTACTCAAGTACTATAATTAAATTTGGTTAGTTTATATATCACATTTATGCCATCTTCTATCAAAGACAGAAAAATTGGTGCTTTGGGGAAATTTTTCTGCTTTGTAAATTTCTGCCTAGAGGCTTCTTTTGGGAGAAATAAACTCGTTAGATGGATTGCTAAATCTTTTCATTCCATATAAGATTTTACATTGTGAGTAACTATGTAAAGCTATTGTAAAATAGAATTTTGTTCATTAAATTCTACTAACACACCCATGTCATTTTCTGTCCTCCCTTGAGAATATTTTCTAAAATTATTCTTCGTCTTTTGCTCTTCAAGGGAAGATACCATCATATGACTGCATGGACTCAGTCAAGGCACCGTCCTTGATTCTGCTAATTTACACAGCCCAACTTACAGTTCAACCCCAAATACTTGCAATGCTAAACCAAAGACATGTCCTAAATGTACTGCTTCTTCTATACCCTAAGGGCAGGCACTTTGCAAAAAGTATTTTATACTTTTCTAACATCAGGAAATTGACTTCTTTGTTTCTGGTCTCTCCCTAATGCAGTGATTCTAACTATCACCAAATTTCTAAAAATGTATTTTCTGACTTATGTTTCCCCTTCACAGACCTGCAAAACGTACAGTCAGTCATATGTCACTTGATGAAGACACATTCTGAGAAAGGTGTCCTTAGGTGATTTCCTCACTGTGCAAACACCACTAAGGGTATTTACACAAATCAGTCTGCTTTGCAACTGGGCTATCTGGTGTATCCTGTTGCTCTAGAATATAAACTTGCACAGCAAATTATTGTACTGAATACTGCAAGCAACTATAACACAATAACTGTGTGTCTAAACATATTTGGATGTAGAAATAGTACAGTAAAATAGAAGAGATTTTAAAATGGTCCTGTACTGAACACATGTGATAAGTGGCATTTGTAGGACTGGTACCTGCTTTGGTAGCTCAGTGAGTAAGTGGTGAGGGACAGTGAAGCCCTAGGTTGTCCTTCTGCCCAGCTGTAGAATTTATAAATTCTATACACTTGGGGTTTGTTAAATTTATGATAAGTATTTTTTAATAATAAATTAAACTTTGTTTTTTCTATCTTTGTAACTTTATAGACAACTTTTAAACTTGATTCTGTGGTAGTAAAATTTAGCTTACACTACAGGCTGTATAGTTATACAAAAATATTTTCTTTTTATGGACTACTTTTTATTAATTCTTAGTTTATTCTCCCTTTTAAACCTTAAACAACAAACCACACACACAAACACATGCATTATCCTAATCCTTTGTAGTTTATCAAGTGCTCTCTCCCAACTCTGTCTTTTATCCCACTGGGAGGGCTTCAAGGGCAGTAACAAGCGTGGGCTGTGAAACCTATCACAATAATATTTTCTCTGGAATCTCTCCTGGCGGGCCTGCCTGAGAATTTCTGGCTGAGGTGTTACTATTTTCAGAAATACACTTATATCCCTTGGGGTTGTCTTAGTGTTTCTTTTGGGCATCGTAGGTTTGCTTCTCAGAAAATAGTGCAACATCAACATTCCTTTCTATTAATGAAAACTTTTTGATGTTGGAGATCATATTTTGGAAGCTGCAAAAGCTTCTTCTAAGCGCTTCACTGTTAATTTTCCTCAGAGGTTCTTCCGCCTCCCTCGTTACTTCCTTCTTTGGCTATGTGCTTGTGCTCTGACCCCTTCTGCTTGTTCGTCTTCTAGCTCCAGCAGCTGCTCGGTATGCAGTTCCTCTAGGATCTCCTCAGTGTCCTTCTCATCCTCACTCAGGTTGAAGTTGTTTCCCATCTGAACCCCTGCCTCATCAAAATCGGTGTCTCTCCATCATGAAAAATTTATTTGAAGTAACAGAGAAACCTCTGCAATGTTTTCTTTATACGCTGTTCATACAGTCCTCGTTGACAGAACACCGAGACAAAGCAAGGTTCTGCAAGAGTCGTAGAAGCCATAATCCTTTCACAGTTATATTAGTTTTTCTCAGTACTTCTGTTAGCGACAACAACAGATCATTTTCAAATTTTAAGCTACCATAACCCCTTCACCTACTGGTCATATTAAACACATTGTATTTGGAGGTCAAAATACCACCTTGATATCAAGATGAGCATCACTAATAAAATGTGAAAGGCCATTATCAACAATATGTAAAGCCTTGAAAAGTATGTTATTTTTCAAACAGCTGGTTAATTTGGCCAGCATTACCTGAGGGCAAAACCAGAAAAGAATATCCCCAAGAAAAGTAAAGAAAAAGATAAGAGAAAACAAGCCAACATTTTTTATGAACACAGATACAAAAATCTTCCATACATAAAATACTAACAAACTGAATCTGGGGTATATTAAGAGTATCTACTATGAACTGAGGAGATTCATTCCAAAGATGCAATGATGGCTCAGCATATGTAAATCAACAAACATGATACACTGTATCAACATGTCAAATGGCAAAATTCAGATAATCTTATCCATTGATGCAGAGAAGACATTTGACAGAAATGCTGAACAAATTATGTGTAGAAGGAATGCATTTTAACATGTAAGGTCATTTATAATAAGCAAAGCGCTAAGATCTTGGGGACAGTCTGAAATCTTACTCTCCTAGGTCTGGAATAGTTCTGATGATTTCTGAATGTGGAGCCAATGTGGCATTTTACAAGGATATGAAAACAACAACTTAATGCTGTACCTCTTTCACTTTTTGCTTAATTATTTTTAGGCAGGCTACCACTCTCCAAAAAGCTGTTTTCACTTAAAAATAACTTGAAATATTACCAATATGGGGTGTACCCCAGACTGCACAAATATCTGTATGTAACTTTTTCTTTTCAAGGATGTGGGTCGTGTTGCTAGAAAAACCGAGGTATACATGAAATAATATGAAGGGGTAAGAAAAATGTCCTTGACCAAAGGAAAATGAAAAGGAATGCCCATGCCCACAGACCTGAAGGACCCAACAAAAGGCAGAAAGCATAGAACATGTGTTATTCTGTCAACATTTCTCTGTGCTTTTTTGTACACATGGCTGTGGAAGTTTCACTGTATTTTTTCTTGAGAGTATAGACAACTTCTATTCTCTAATATTCTTCCTAACTAATCTGTATATGAGTAATTTAGGCTTCTTTCTTTCCTATTATAATCCTCTTGCTCTCGGAAGGAGGTAAATCCTGGCCAATCCCTGCCAGTTTTATGTTTGTGTCTGCTTGTGCAAAGAAGAAATTAACTTAGATCCTTCCTGCTCCTACATTTAAGTCCCAGGAGAGATGTTTGATTAACAAGGGTAGTGGGGAAGTAAAAACATTAGATGAGTTACAACGAGGGGGCAACATGTTCTAAATTGAAAACATGTTTTCACAGAAGAATGGGATAGACGCTAAAAGATGAAATCTCTGTTTCCCCTTCAAGTGGAAGATTAGGACTTAACTTGTACTCAGGTGGTTCAGGGCAGCTTACTTAGATGATTACTCCTGTGTATTACAAATACCTTAACATGCCACAAGCATTTCTTCAACATCTTTTGAACATATTCTTCATTTTAGGCATCTGAGACTCGTTCAGAAGGTTCTTTCTTTTCTATCAGCCTTTCACAATAATGGGTCACTGATTTCCTAAATTATGAATCTAAAATGGCTTTTAAAACCATCTATTTTTCTCCCATAAATGTTGTCTTTACAAATGGCTTTTAAAAGCATCTATTTTTCTCCCATAAATGTTGTCTTTACAAGTCATCATCATATACATGATATACAAGTCATCATCATGTCTCCTGGAAGCTGCAATACATACCCTACTGGTTACCAAGATTCTGCTCTTGATGTACAACTCAGACTCTGCCCTGCACCTTTAGTGATGTTATGAAAGCATATATATGATCATTTTATTCCCCATTGATTCAATGGCTCCCTATGACTAATAGATTAAGGTTTCAAGGATTAAGCATTTAAGGATTAACAAATGCTGAAAGCTGTGAGTGTGGTGATTAGGCACTTGGCCACCTAGGTGGCCTCTTTTTTTCACAATCTCTTTTTAGAAATATATGCTCATGTAAATGTAAGAACAGTTCTGTGAGTTTATAATCCATTAAATTCTGTTTTCTACATAATATTCTCTAGGTGTGGAATATTCTCCCAACATTCTGGGGCTGATTTGTCCTTTGGTCTCAGTAAGGCAATCCTTTTCTCTAAGTAACTACTGAACTTTTGTAAGTTAAATATTAAAATTTCTATGGAATGGTATATTTTAGTTGTTTAGGGCCCTTGTAATTTTCAAATTTAATATGTATTAATAGAACATGGAATTTAATATGCATTAATAGAACATGGGTCCTATCTTTTTTATCTCTGTACTTTCATGCCTGGTACGAACGCCTGACTCTCAGAATGTATTAACAAATGTTTGGAAAATGTGTGGGTAAGGGGATGAGTGAATGATCACACTGCTATAACTTGGTTAAAATTCTGTCACATATCACACCTCCTTTAATACCACATCCTTGAAGGCTTTGAATCTTGGTACTTAGTGTAGTGTGTGTTTATGGTAATCCCTAAAAGCATGTTCACTGGAAAGCAGATGATTATCTAGTGTGATAAATAATTCCAACTCATTCATTTTAATTTTAATTTCACTTCCTTCCTTCTAGTGAGTTTTCTTCAAGGATATGAAATCACTTGGTCAGCTTCCTTTCATTTGTCAACAAAAAATCAGATGACCAAGCCAACAAATTCCTTAACAGAACCTCTGAATTAACCTATAATATAATTGATAAGCGTGATGCGACTGAGTTCAGCTAGAGCACCACACTTTTCAATTCTATTTATGACATACCTTTATTTTACGTTAATAAGATTTTCAGACACCACATTTCTGTCCTATGACTTTTTTCTCTCTGCTTACTGTGAGAAATCATTCTGTGATGGAGCATTTCCAGGTTTAGCCTCATCCCAGACTTACATTTAGCAGCTCAGTAGATAAAGACACTAAGAGCTTGACAAGTAGCTCAAACTACCGGCTCTTAATTGTGATCATTGTAAAAAAAATCTCTAATTAGTAAAAAGATCATCTCCTTTCCTTACAATGATTAACTCTGCCATTTGTCTCTTATATCACTTCTCATTTTCTTATTTAAAACTTGTGTAATAGGCTAAATGCAACAATCCTTGGATAAGGTTAAAACAAGATCTGGCCCATGTAGGATATATTATTAGAAATTCTTGTAGAAGGGCAATAATAAATCAATGTACCGTGGACACTGATAGACTCATGTTGGTTATGTAAGAACATGAGGTTAAAAATATATTCTGTCTTTTCTGTGTTCCACCAAAAGAGGAGCCAGGCTGTTCTATGGGTGAGAGGTTAAAACTGAATCCTAGATCAATGGATAATCCTAAAACACATTTTGAATAGAGAAATAAATCCTGATGGGCTAACTTTTTAGCCACCACCAAAGGGCTCATATCAGCTAGAATACGTAAAGAAAAACTAATAAATATTAGGAAATAAATCCTTTGAAATGCAATTTGTTTAAAATGTGGATAAAATGAATGAAGGGATGGATTTTATTTACATGATTTTAAATTACATAAGATATTATATATGTAATAGGAGCCATAAATCTCCACAGAATGGTACAAAATTATTTATATTTCTTGTATATATCTGTGTCCTAGGATTGTTGTGTTTGTTTAGTTTTGTTAAAATAAATGATAGTTAGTCTTTGGCCAATCTTTTCTTTCTGGATTGTTAATATATTCTCCCACTCACACTATCGGCTCTCTCTCTCATCATTATTTAGAACACCAGATTTCAAAGAGAGATTGCTTTATCCACTTGACCAAGACTTTTGCTAAATAAATATCTTCTTGCTGCTGTTTTTGGCCCAGCCTATCTTCTCACAACACCTTTAGATAATCTCACTGCCGAGGTCTATGCAATTGTTTAGCATAGTGTTAGTTTCTCAGGGTTACCTTTGCAAAATTTCACAAAAATACCTTGAAAGAAATTTACTCCCATATAGCTCAGGAGGCCACAGTTCTGCATATGGCAGAACTGGCTAGCAAGCCCAGAATGTGACTCTCCCAACATGACAGAGTAGACTAAAGGTGGCTCTCTCCCTGACACGAGAGAATAGACCCTTGCCTGATGAGTGGGACCCCGCTGGCAAGTGAGGGAACAGACCTACAGCAGTGCTTCACATGAGAGAATCAACCCATGGCGCACTCCCTGCCCCATGTAACAACAGATCCTGAGTGGTACTTCTCCCACAAGAGACCTGGAGTAGAACTGCAGTACCACCTACCAAAACAGAGGAGAGAGCAGACTCTTCTCCCCCAGGAGCACAGCAGAGGCAAAAATTAACCAACTGACCAATGCTGGATGAAGACCACATTCCAGGAGAAGGGGAAAGACCAGACTCCAGGACTGTTGACATTAAGTCCCACAGACCACTTGAACCCCACCTTCCCACCTACATCCAGCAGCGAAGAGAGGGTTGATCTAATTCCCCATCTAACAACAAGAGCAAGTACTCCTTGGCTTGATCAATAACCACAGTCTGGTGGAAATGAACAGAGTGGGCTAGGCTGTTCTGTGGATGAGAGAGGGCTATTCAAAGTCCCACAGGCCCTAAAGTGAGTCATAAAAATTCATGTCTGCTGGAATTTGAAGACTGCAGATCGTGGATAGAAACCACTCATTCAATAACACAGAAATTTTGTCTTGGACTCAATCTTTTGTTCTGATTATTTTATTTGTATTAGCTTTATTTTTCCTTCATCAGCCTTTCTCAGTGTTAGGAGTTTGTCCCCCGCTGTACTTGTTCCCCTTCTTCTAGTTTTTTTTTTTCTCCCCCTGTACTGTTTTTACTTCCAACATTTTTCTCTTCTTTCTTTCACCTCCAGTTATTTTTCTTCATGTTTTTCTTGTTCATCCTTTCTGGAAACTGCTCTCTATCACTAGTAATTTGCTTTTACTCCTTGATAAGACTGTGTAACTTACTTTTCTCTCTTCCTCAAAACCATCATTTAATTATTCAAGTTTTGCTTTATTTTTCATTTTCCACTTCCTAACCCCTCACCATTACCAACATAACTACAGACTCTATGACTTTTTGGGTAGATAGTTGACTTCATTCTATTACTATTGATGCTAAAAGTTGTTCCATTTAGTAACTATTTACTGTAGATCAATATCAGGTCAATATTTGGTTTGTCATAGTGGTCTATACTAAGTATAGATCTCTTTTCTATGGATAAAGATTATAATTTATTGCTCCTCGATATTTGTCAATACTCAGTTATTAAATGCAATAATTAATGCTGATTATAATATAGCTAATGTGTTATAATTGTTGTAGTTAACTTGTTTTCTTGAGATGACAATATCTAGATTGCCTAGGGGTCATTAACAGTACTGTGGCTGGTCCCTGGAGAAGTATTTACAGGGCCAAACGGGCTATAACCTCACATCTCAAGTAAAAAGAAATGATTAGATCCTGGAACAGAGGCAAAGGCTAGCCGTTAGCCAAGCTGAGAAAGGCCAGCAGTTAGCCAACACTGAAAAATAAACATTAACTATAAACATTTCTCCATGCTAGACACAAAATTTTCCAGTACAGCAAATATACAAGCCCCAACACGAAATAAACAAAAATAGAAACATGAGAAAATAATTCAACAAAGTATTTCTAACAATTCTCAACTTTCCCAAAGCTGATCCATAGGATATTGAAAGGGAAAGAACTGCAAACCTCACATCAATTTTCCAAAATGGTATCTGGGGAGAATAATAAAAATAGTTCAATAAGCCAATTGGCAAGATCAAAGTAGATATAAGTAAAGAGATAATGTCACAAACAAAACCATCAGCAAGTCTAAAGGATACACAAGTAAAAAAAATAGAAGAGATAAAACATATAGGACCAACATAGAGGATTAAAGTTTACAGAAGGGCTTCATATGTAAATTCAGGACAAAAGAATTCTATTGAAAATATGAGCAGTGACCAATATAAGTGAAAGTGACCAATATGAGAGTTGGGTACATTTCTACCTTGGTTAAATAATTTAATTCTTTACATGACTCTCACTGTAGAATTTGTTCCACAATTCTGGTTGCAACCAAATTGCAAACATAGGTGCACCAGGCATACCATGTCTAAATCTTCATCTAGAACCAGGGAAAGTATTAGGTTCATGAACCCATGTACCACTATATCAGAACTAGAAGACAGATCGGTTGTTACCAACCAATTTAAAAACTTCATCTTAAAAACAACAAGAAAATATGAAAAAAGAGAATGGAAATCTAGATTATGTAAAGAGAACTAATCAAAGATTGATTGGAATTAGTGAAAAATTTGAAGTTAGCACAAATGGCACAAAAATCTGTTTATTCAAATAATAGCTGAAAACTTTCCAAATAAGGTAAAAAAAAATTGTGCACACAGATGAATGAATCATATAGAAACACAAAAACCTAGTATCAGGAAAGAACTTTTCCATACTGCATAGTCAAATTCCCAGAAGTACAACACAAGAATATAATCTTAAAAGCAGTTAGAGAAAAGCAACAAAATCCTCAAAAAGGAAAACTAATTAGAATTACAGCAAACTACTCAACAGAAAGCCTAAAGCCTAGGCAAGCACAGAGTGAAGTGTTTCAAACTCTAAAAGAAAAGAATTTCCAACCCAGGTTGACAGAGCATGCAAAACTATTTTTCAGAGTTTATGGAAAATAAGATACTTCCATGATAAGGAGCATCTAAAGAAATTCATGACTACCAAACCATCACTCCAAAGAGTTCTCTAGGGTATCCCAGAAAGAGACAATGACTAATAATAGGAATAGAACAGGGAGGCTGAACAGTGAAGTAAGGATTGAGCAACAGGAAAATACATAAATGACAGGAATATGTTTATAACTATCAATAATTGCTCTGAAAGTAAGTGGTGTCAATTCCCAAACAAAGAGAAACCAGCAGAACGGATGAAGAAATAAAATTCAGAAGTATGCTGTTTGCAAGAAACATTTAACTCAAACACAAACTCATCAACTAAAAATCAAAGGATGGAAATAATATTTCAAACAACAGCAACCCAAAAGAAAAACAGCAAACCTAGCTGTTGTATATTCAGATAAAGTAGAGTTTAAACCAAAATTAATAAAAGAGGCAAAAAAGGCCACTATATAGTGATTGAAGGAGCAATCAAAAGGAAGAGGTAGTAAATATTAACATATATGTGCCAAAGGCTAGTGCACCCAGTTCTGCTACTACAAATACTACTTAACATAAGAAATCAACTACACAAAACGACCGTTATAGTGGGGTACCACAAAATCCCAGTATCATAAATAGCTCAATGAGACAAAAGATAAATTAAGAAAGACCACAGTGGAAGGAAACTTTCAAACAAGTGGACTTAATAGATATGTACAGGGTGCTTCACCCAAAAGCAAGAGAATATACATCTTCTCTTGGCATCCCATAGAACCAAATTTTTCCAAAACAGACCACACACTAGCCAATAAGTTAGTCTCAAGTAAATGTGAAAGAATTGAAATTATAACCACAGCAAAATGAGATTAGAAATCGATGATAAAAGAATATACAGAAATTCCACAAATTTGTAAACAGTGCACTCTTAACTACACACTGAGTTACAGAAGAAATAAAGGAAGACATGAGGCAATGCTTAGAACTAAATGATAATGTCTGTATAACAAAGCAGAGCTTACGGATACAACAAAGGCAGTCCTAAGAGGGAACTTTATGGCTGTGAAGCCCCACCTTAGAAAGACTCCAAAAGAGTATACCTCAAGTCCCTAGAAAAACAAGAAAAATCTAAACCTAAAGTTAGCACAGGACAGACAATTACAAAGATTGGAGCACAAGTTAGTGAAACTGAGAAAAAATATGCACAATTATTGAAAGAATAAACAAAATAGTCAAAACTTTATGGAATCTAGCTAGGAAAAAGGGGAGTAAAGATTGAAGTAAAAGCCATTTGAGGGCAAGTGTGCAGGCCTGAGTTTGACTCCTGGTGCAGAAAAAGAGTAATCAGAAATGAAAAGTCTAAAACAGCAATGCACACTGCTGAAATAATAAAAATATAACAACTAGCTTGCAGAGCAGTAAGCCAATAAATTAGAAAATTCAAAAGCAATTTGTAGGTTTTTAAATAAATGTGAATTGCCAAATTTAACCAAGAAGATTTTTCAAACCTGAATAATTCAGTAATAGTCAACTAAATCAAAGAAGTACTAGATAACCTACCAACTAAAAAAGTCTAGGTCCGGAAGGTCCAGTGTTGTGTTCTACGAAAGTTCAAAGAAAATCTTATACCAATACTCTACGAGTTCTTTTTAAATAAATGTAAAATGAAGTATTCCCATAGTCATATCTGGAAGCTACCATTGTCCTGTTTTCAAAACCAGACAAGGACTATACTAACAAAGGAGAACTATAGACCATATTCTTTAATGGCTCTAAATGCAAAAATCTCCAATGAGGTACTACAAAGAGAATGCTATGAATCATCAAAAAGGTCACATATCGTAAACAAGTTAGACTATATATGCAAATCAACAGATACATCAAATGAATAGAAGCAAAGGCAAAAATCACAGGATCATCTCAATAGAGACAGAAAAAGCCTTTGACAAAAGTCCAGTATTCTTTCATGATAAAAAACGCTGAAGAAAATAGATATAGGAGAATCTTATCTCAACCTGATAAGAGATAATTTTGATAAGTCTACTGGTAACACCATTACATGGATGAAATCTTCTCCTCTAACATGAGAAACAGGACTAGGATACCTTCTATTACCACTTCTGTTCAGCATTGTACTTGGAACAATAGGAAGGGCAATTAGGCAAGAAAAAGAAGTGAAGAGGATAGGTATAGAAAGGATGTAGGCAAATTATCATCATCGCAGATGGCATCACCCTCCACAGAGAGAACTACACATCAATTACTTTACTGAATATAGACACAAAAATCTTTAATAAGATACAAGGCAAATAGAGTGAAGCAAATTACCATGAGGATTATACACCATGACCTATAAATTCATTCCAGGGATGTATGGATGGTTTCATATATATAAAATCAATAAATATTATTCACCATATAAATGGAAGTAAGGACAAAAAACATCATCTCAATAAATCTGAAGAAAACATTTGATAAAATGCAACACCCATTCATGATAAAAAAAAAAACTCTCAAGAAAACAGGAAGAGAGGGTCTTTACCTTAATCTGATAATGACCGTGCATGACAAACCAATATCCAATGCATTAATTAATGGAGAGAAGGTGAAATCTTTGCGTCTAAAATCAGGAACAAGGAAAGCATTCTGTCATTACCACTTCCGTTCAATATAGATCAAAATACTAGCCAAAGCAAGTAGACAAGAGGAAGAAAAGGGATATGAATAAGAAACATGTTATATTGTCATTATTTACAGATGACATACTCCTTTAAATAGAAGACTCTCAAAACTCCACTAAAAAAAAAACTTAGAACTTCTAACCAAATTGAGTAACACAGCATTATATAGTCAACACTCAAAAATTCAATAGCATTCCAGTATACCAATAACAAACCTATGGAGAGGGAAACCAGAGAAATAACACCTTTCACAATAGCACCAAGATGAAAGTAATACTTAGGAAATACCCTACCCAAGGACAGGAAGACCTTTAAAATGAAAGCTATAGTGATCTGAAAGAGGAGATTCAAAAGGATAGCAAAAATGGGCAAGAGATCCCCTGTTTTTGGATAAGAAGAAACAATATATATAAAATGACCACACTTCCAGGACTTCTATACAGATTTGATGAAATCCAAGACGAAATATCAGTAACACTTTTAACAGAGCTAGGGAAAGAAATCCTAAAATTTATTTAGACTCAGAAGAGAACTAGAATAGCAAAAGGTATTCTGGATAACAAAGGCAAACTGGGGTACCACACAATATCATAACTCAAAACCTATAAAGCTACAGTTATAAAAACAGCATGATAGTCCCTAAAGGAAAGCATATTGTTAATCAAAAGAACAGAATAGAAGATATCGCTACAACTTCAGGTGCCCTTAATTACATAATCTTTTTTAAAAAGGACCAAATGCTTTCACTAGAGAAAAAGAAAGATAATCTGTTTAACAAGTGATTCTGGAAAAACTACCTGTCCACATACTGAAGATTGAACCTAGATCTATGCATTTCACTGAACACTAAACCAAAATAAAAATGGATCAAAGATCCCAACATTAGAACAGAAACACTTAATCTGCTGGAAGGAAAAGTAGACAAAACTCTTGAAGGCACACGTGTAGGCAAATTCTTTCTGTATAAAACTGTGATTGTACAAGAAATAATTCCAAGAATCAACAAATGGAATCTCAATAGATTAAAACATTTTGCAGATAGAAGGAATCACAAACAAAGTGGAAAGACAAGCTAGAGAATGAGAAAATAAATTGTCAGCTACTCCTCAGACGTAGGACTAACATCTAGCATGTATTAAAAAATACAAAAAGTTAATCACTCTTGTGTTGGTTTAGGGGTCATTTTGCAAGGAGATACAATATATAATACAGGACACATACCTTATAGGATTATTTATAATAGTCACCCAAAGAATGATGTACAAGAGAGTGCAGGAAATCTGTCCACACAACATAAACCAAGAATCCAGCTGAGGGCCTGGGTCCTGCAATAATGTCCTGCATGAGTCCAACTTAAGACCTAGAGCTCATAATAATGCTTCCACAAATCCAACTGGAGACCCAGAGCCCATAACACTATCTCATGCAGACCTGTTTCACAGATCTGCACTGGGAAGGCCCAAAGGTCAGTGGTAGAATCTAGAAAGTCTGTGCCAGCAGGATGAAGGATCTGTGCTAGCAGGCTTATGGATCTGTACTGGAGCCTGGAAGTGATGCTCAGAAGTACTAGAGCTACCCTGAAAAGCCATCCTCAGCAACAGTGAGGTCCTGAGCTCCTCTGAAGATCAAGATGGCCGAGTTCCCATCAGGAAAGCCAATGCAGCAAGCTTCTCCAGGAGACCAGCAGTGCATCATCTCCCCCTCCAGAGCCAGGAAGCAGTGCTCAGAGTAAGGACCAGAGCTCCCTCAAAGTGAACCGAAGCTATTATCAGTGCCAACAAGGTCCTAGATCCTCAAAGGGTGAAAACAGCTGACTTCATCAGGAAATCCAGTATGACAAGCTCCTCCAACAGAACCAACCGCTCCTTACAGCTTCCACCAGCTCCAACAGCCTCCTCCTTCTTCAGTTCTGCCTCTTATGCTGCTGACAACAACCCCCACGTGTGACTCCCACACCCAGTACCACGCTCACTCAATTTAGCTGGCAGGTATAAATTGACCACCAGTTATCAACCCACTACACCAGCCAATTCAAAGAATCAATAAAACTGGGCATCTGAAATGAACAGATATTTCTCAGATGAAGTACAATTGCACAACCAATACTGTATATGGAAAAATATACAACATTGCAGGTCACTTGAGAAATGCAAATGAAAACAATATTAAGATTTCAGATCATCCCAGAAATCATGGCTAACTTCAAGAAATCAACGACGGAATACTATTCTGCCATAAAGAAAGATACATTTGTGTCATTTGTAGAAAAATGGATGCAATTCCAGAACAGGAAATATGAAAATAGATCACTGTCAAAGGAGAAAAGGGGGCTGGAGGTACAGCTCAGTGGGCTAAGTGCTTGCCGCTGAGCACTAGGGCCCTGACCTGAGTTCGATCCCCGGTCCCGGAAAAAAAAAAAAAAAAAAAAAAAAGGAGAAAAGGATCCAGAGATAGAGGAAAGTTAAATGAAGAAAGAGAAGGGGTGAAAAGCACTGAAGATGTGTTCGGTACTAACTTCCCACAGGAATTATGTTCTTCCCTGGTGCACTAACAAGCTAAAATCAAACAGCGTAAATAAATAAATATCTGGAAAGCATAAGTTTTCCTTGCTTCACCCAGCTGCTAGCATTCATGTGTTTGTTGCATCATAAATTCATGCTTCCTTCTTCATATGGTCATACTCTCTAAGTGTCCCTGTACTCCATTATGGCCTCAAATTATCTGTTTACATTTGCAAAGACCAAATTTCCAAATAAGACCACGTTCTAAGGTTCTAGGTAGATGGGAATTATGTCAGGCAGGACACTATCCGAACCACTGCACATAGCATAAAATCTCCCTTAAAACTTAGCCCTAACATACATATTCTTAGAATGTCCTTTCCATAAATTTTAAATGCTTTCAGTATATCTGTTTTAGAGAGGCAGAAATGATGCAATAAAATAAATCATAATGAGAGGATTCATTTGCTGCTACTGTACCTTCCTAAGAAAGTTGTATGTGCATAAAAGAAACCACGTCCTCTCAGGACAATCAATGCCATTTTGAGGAATTAATTTTCACAATCAAAAACTTATTATTTAAATAATCAATGAATCAGCATAATGATAAAATTAATAATCAATGCATTATACAGGTTAATGTTCTACATCCTAAAGCCATTTCTAACTCTAAAAAGTGGATTTAAAGTACGTCTATGTAGAATAAGAAATATATATATATTAATAAATATATACAAAGCCTGTAAAAGAGCATGTATTAATTTTATATAAACAGTGGATGTGGCTTTAATTTCCTTCTTAGCGTTTATACAAGCTTTAAAGAGATTGTCAACAGACTAAAGTTAACCTGATTCTTTCCTCTTGTAAATTTCTCTGTAATGTGTGTAACTGAAGCATTTTCCTCAAATTTTCTATTCAGCTCTTACTAAATGTGCTTGTCATTGAATACGGTGATGCCACTGACAGTTTCTTTCATTGGGAAGCTCTGGGAAGATAAGAAACTTTCCGTTACTGTTTTTTTCCACATTTCCTCTCCATTTTTTTAACCTACTCAAATGCACAATTGAACTTTATTATAACCAAATAAAGAGAAACTCATTGGAAACACTATGAGGACAAGAGTAGGAAAAAAAATGAAACCTACTGAGATGCATAGTAACCAGTTGCAAAGGGCCTGAAGAATGAGCGAGAAATGATGTTTGACTCCATTCTAGTGGGAGACAAAGGAGAGTGGTAGTGAGTTCATAATTTATATGCTTTGATCAATCTCAGTCCATTGGGCTGAGCAATGCAGCACTAGCAAGGATATTTCCTCCCTCAGATACATGTATTTCCAAGAGACTGTCCCTGGGAAGAGGACATATCAACTGAGATCAGAGGGTTGGGTGTGGAACTCTTACACAAAGAGACACAGGGAAGGAGTGTACTGTGTTTCAAGTAGGAACTATCAGAAGTCAGAGCAGAGAAGTTAGAAGAGACTGGCGATTTCTATCACTCTTTGATATACATTTGATTGTCTTTCTGGCATTTCAAATGAACAACAATAATTCTATAATTTTTATAATACTTTGTAGCATCCTGAATTCCATAGCATATAGCATAGTCTTCCTAACTTTGGGGTAGGTAGCCATGATGGCTACAATCACTGCTCTTTTAGAGGTAAGAAAATCAATTTGGACATACATTATGTAAAACAAGCTGCTTTAGTTGTAATACTGGGGAAAAACTTTTCCGTTCATTCTCTAGTACTTTTTGACTGCATATATTTCTAACCTTTTTATGAGAAGAGCATTCCTACTATAAAATGAAATAAGCTTTGAAATTAAAGCCATCTCACAGATTTGCTAAAATGGCATAAGATGACTCCACAAACCTTTGCATAATGCTTGAACAATTGGAATAAAGAACATAAAAATATTACTATAAGATGGATGTGCATATCTCCAAGATACAGAAGAAAACAGAAATCCAGTAAGTATTTAATCAATAAGTAAGTTATGAGCCATCACTGTGTGCAGGTTTCTTTGCTTAAATCATCCGAGCCTGACGCAGTGAGTACATATATAAATATTTGTTAAATGAATAAGTGAAGAGGATTGAATAAGTCATGCACAGGCGCAGAATCCACTTAGGAGTCTTGAATACTATCTAAAGCATGTGTCAAGAGAGGGAGACATAGAATAACTAAACCAACCTCTGGCCAGGGTGAGCCTTGACTTTGAAACCAATAGTTTTATTATATTGCCTCTCTTAAAAATATTCCTTCTGAACTCAAGAAGATCTGCATTCTCTCCTCTCTTTTCACACCACGAATACTGAGATCGGCTCATACTCTTCAGAGCATTGCAAGAACCTAGTGCTTTTTTCCCTGCAGTGCACTCCCCAGAGTTATTGTGGAGACTTGAATTAAGGACTAGCTTTAGTGCTAAAGTGTAATTGCTTTAGTTTTAAACTTTCTGTCGTAGTTCCTTCAGGAAAGAAGGCTGCTACTTCCTGAGAATACCATATCAATATGATTCCAGTTTCTGGTTCTGCAATAAGATCCTGCGATAAGGTATCTGCACAACCTAAAGTATCACCTAACTGATACTAAATTCATTGCCAAACTGGAACATGTAGAAAGGCATATTCTGAGCTAAGTAAAGGAATAATTGAGATCACCTCAGATGAGGCAATTTTAATTTATTCCACAGACTCTGCTGATACCTCAACTCCAATCTCCTTTGAAGGCACTGTGCTTTCTTTACAAAAACAGCAGGCTTGAGAGCACGTGTCTAACTATACCAAGAGGCATATCAGGTTTCAGATAAAATTGAGTACAATGTCCACTGATAAAAATAATTCATTTGTGAATATTGATGAGTAATGAAAACTATTATTTTGAGAATTACGAGTTAGCTGAATGTGATTGGGAAGATACTGGACAATGGCATTCAATCTCTTTATAAACTCAAGCCGAATTTGTATGAGATTTTCCATCACAGGGATATTTGCAAGTGAACTTTGCCTATTTTCCAGATGTTCTTTCCATTATCCACATTTATCCTGGGATGTTTCTAGACCTAAATAAAAGGTTTATGTAAAATCAATAGCAGTTGTTTCTCCTTGTACCTTGAGCCTCAAAGCCTGTGCAGGCTGTAGCGTGCCAGGTGGGTGGGGAGCTGATCCAGTGCGGTTGCCAGGTCAGTGATGCAGCAGAGGAGGACCAGATCTATTTTGCTCACTGCTGTGTTTTCTGTGCATGCTTGCACACTGCCTGGCATGAGGGGAAGACTTCATAAATATCAGTTAAATAAAAGGATTGATTTTCAAATTTAATAATTACTCAAAGAATGTGGGATACTTTGCTATCTGCCTCCCTGCCTGCAGCACAAGCTTTGCAACAGAAAATCTCACTCCAACCTCCATGAATTGATGACGTGACTTCTCTGCAGAGGGCAATTTGCTCACCTGCATAGATCTTTTTCTTATCTGTAGTACTCTCCAAAGCCTTTCTTTGCATTGCAGCTCATTCAGTAATCCTCTGTTTCAGTTAGAAAAACAGTTCATTAGAATTAAAATTCTTACTTTCTCAGTGCAACGGTAATGTTACCTAACGGTAGTGGTGTTTTGATGCTACACGTGGGAAAGATGCATGGTGCTCTAAGGAATATGTCACAGAGAAACTTGCAGAGTGCTATTTATTTAGATGGTGGGTTTCTCAGGGATGAGTCACTAGTGCTAAATATCCTAGTATTTCAAAACATGAAGGGAATCACAAAGGATGATACCACAGAGATCATTGTGAATATCTTACTGTATGTACTCTCAATAAAAGACCTGTTGCTTACTGTGAAGAGAAGGATTACATGAAGTAGAGGGAATCATAAGTGATACTTCCAGAGAAGTGGTATTCCCAAAAATATATTCCTTGGAAAAAGCTGATTTCTGTGATTGAAATATGGAAACAAATTTCACTTGATGTTTTCACCAGAGGTCATAAGGTCAATGAAACTTAAGCAAATAAGGATACCTTATTTTGAAAATCTAGAGTCTATAGAGCAATATGATATTGAGATTCTAAGAGCTGGTCTGGGGCTGGATGAATGTGATAAAAATTCAGTCTCAGGTATCGTCATCCATACACAGTGTCTGTTTGCTTTGTGCTAGGCAGTGCTCTAGACACTGGAACTATTAAACCTTTTTTGAGAAAAAACTTAGTCATCTAGTTGAGTTCTTATACTGAGGCTTCCTGCATGTCTGTTGGGGTGTAGGACAGATCTCTTCCACAAGGTGTGCAATTTTTCTACTGTGTGGAAGCAAAACATTTTTAAATGTAATTCTAACTCTGCCTTTGGAAGCATAAATAATTCCTCAACTCTTTTTTATTACTATAAACTGTAAGTATATGAGGGTTATGTCTGACTACTTTTTCACACTTAGTCCTTTAACCTGAAAGTCTTTTCTTTTCCCTGTTAAGCATCTTGTTACACAAATACTTCATGTAGTGAGATTTCAAGCCAATGCCAACCTTAACCAATATCTCCTTCATAGTTTCTTTCTACATCTGTCCATACAGCCTTGTCCTAGAATTAAGCCTTTTACAACTACCATGAACTGAATGAGACTCGCACAACACATACTTCAGAAATTTCGGCCTAAATCTTCCATGGACACATAAGATTACAAACTCTTGCAAGACTGAGAAAATGGCCACAGTACCTAATAGGGAATGTTTTTCACTTTGTTATTAATTGCCTTTTCCTTTGAAAATTAGAATATTCCTAAAATTTCCTTTGTTGTTACAATGTGAAATTTAAATTTTTCAAATATAGCAGAAAAAATCTATCCTACCAAAACTAATATATTACAGAAATATTCCCTGAAATTTGTAAAAGGGAAAATGCTGCTTTGGTTTCTTACACAGTGTTATTTATTTTTATGTAATTACATATTATAGACAATGCCATATGCTTTGTCCATACAATGCCAAAACATCTGGAAGAAAAGTGTGAAATGTGGTAACAAACCCAGATGGTTTGTAAGTACAAGGCCAAACACCCAGATGGAGTCAAGAAGGCGAAGCATCTGGATGGCAAATATCAAATCCTTCACTTGGATGACATGGTGCCGTGTAGACTAAGGGTATCAATAAGCTCTTTTTACTAAGGCCTGAGTATGCAAAATCAGCTCCTTGTTCCAAAGTAAGTGGACAAATATGTAAAAATATCATGATTGACATTAAATCAATTTTTAAATTTTAACAAAAGTATTTTATGACTGTTTGATTTACTATGTGGCTTATTTAAAGAGAATCTAAGTAGAAAGGGCTCAGATTTTTAGACTAAAATAGGATCACTATTTTAATTGCTATAGTGTTTACTATGCTTTTGATTTGGGAGTATTTTCAATACAACTCACGCATGTAATAAATGGGCTCAATTAAAAATTGCAGCTACACCGATTAAAAGTTCCTTGATCTTTAAAATCACAATATACTGCAATCCAGAACTGAATCTAGCATGTCGCATTCAATAAACAGACTTCTTTGCTATCTTTAAATAATTAACTTTATCTTTGTCACAGGGAACAAAAGTAATGAACAGTGTGTAGACATTATTCATTTATTCTTAGCAGGAGGATCGTATTATTTTAGCCTGTCTCCCCCCAGCAACATTTTGTCTAGTGTCTTATAGACTTTTCATAAAGTCATTTATCTGGCAGAAAACGTCACAGTTTCAGCATGATTTATCCTTCCTGGGGCCAAGAAAGAAACATGAAAAAGAGAATCAAAATGAATTTGAATAAATTATGAAATAATGACTTATTATATGTATATTCTTCCTTAAAAACCTATGGTGAGTGGAGTATAGAATGATACTTCTCTCTTCAGCATATTCCTATGCATATGGGACTGGTTAACCCCAAAGAATCTTGATTCAATATCCCTGCCCTCTGGACAGCATTATGGTCATTATATCTGCCGCTGAAAATTTTTAATATTCTTCATATTCTTCATACTCCAAAACTGGTGGTAACTTTAGAGCTTTATAAATTCTATGAGAAAATCACTTGCTGTTTCTTTATAACTGTTATGAACTGATTTGTATCTTTGAAAAGAGACATGTTGAAGAACTGACCATGAGTGCTTTAGAATGTGACCTTATTGGAAAATATAGTTATACTGAAAGAGGATCAGGGTTTCACCTGTTTCCTACTTTGTGAGATAATGATGCATTTATTAAGTTATGATTAATAAGTATTCAATTTCAAGTCATAATCAATAGGAAAGGTGCACATAGCATAAACATTGCCACTGTTTCCTTTTTATTTTGAATTAAAATATAGTCAAGTAGGTAAGAAATCAAAATCCCCCAGAGACATTCGTAAGGACCACACAGGTTACAAACTGGGCTGCTTGCCTTGGAAAATGATCAAATGTAGAGAAAACAGAGCTGAGCCTGGGTCTGTGGGGAAGTGTGCGCAAGTGTCCTAGTGATGCACATGGGTTAAGGCTAGAAGACAATGTGTTATTTTCACAAGAGCCTTTGAATTTAAGCAGAGCTGCCTAAGCAGAGCTCAGGTATAAATAAGACCTAGATTTAGGAGAGGCCACTGTTTCCTTTTTTGCTCTAGACCCTTCAGTAACTAGATCCTACGGATCAGGAACTTTGAGGGCCTTGAGAAGCTGCAGTGTAAGCTCAGCATCATTTTCAAGATGACTACGGAAGATGGGGCTTCTTCAGGTAGACAAAAGTACAAGAAGAACCACAAAGGGAAGATCATTAACCAGAATATTATCTGAGGGTGGGAAGAAACCATATTCAGAAAGTCTAAGGGCACATGCCTTTGGGAACATTGAAAATTATGTCTAAAGAAGGAATGGATTTCGGGAAGGTTTTCATTTTTATGGTAGTGATGTTTCTGTGCAGAAGTAGAATCTAGGAATTACAGTTAACACGAATGCATGTAGGGGCTGGGGATATAGCTCAGTGGAATAAGTGCTTGCCTAGCAAGCGCAGGGTCCTGAGTTCGATCCCCAGTACCACCAAAAAAAAAAAAAAAAAAAATGAATGCATGTAGAGGTAGCAGAAATATAACATTCTTATTCCATAATTGTAAAAAAGACTCTGGCAATGTCTCTTGTTTGAAAAACAATAGGATTTAAGTATGAATATGTCTGTGGCAATCAGAAAAGCCACCTGGAAGAAGGTAGCATTTATTCTCAACCTTGAAGGATGTGAAACCTTTAATAATACAATTATGATATGGGGACATGCAAAAGAAAGTAAAAGAAGGCACCAATGGGGATTTTAACATATCTGCTTGTATATACTTTCACGTGTAATATGTTCACCTCTATGATATGATAGAATGCATTAGTCTGGAGAAAGGCTACATTCCATTATTTGATCTTTTAATTTACACATCCATGTTAGGCATAATATAGTTTCATTAATCCGCTGAGCACAAGGACCGTGATAAGTGTTGGGTAAGAGATACAATAATATATAAATTCAGGGCTGTTAAGAAAGACCCAAATGAATAGAATATTTACTGATCAGAACTAGGACCCATTGTATTAATATAACTGAAGAATGTATTATTGATACAGGAAAGAGAAACCAATTTTGACCCTATTAATTTAGGAAACCTTGTGATAATTGAAGAGAAACTGAAACCAAAAGAAGCAATGAAAAATAGAGAGGAAATGCTTCAAAGATATACTTGAAGTGAACGTTTTAAGTCTTAATTTCTTAGATGCTCTGGATGAGAGTGGAGTGACTATATATATGTGTTGGTATTGGGAATCAAACTCAGGACCCTGTGCTTTCCAGGCAGGAACTTGTGTTGCTGAGCTGTATTCTTGGCCCTGGAGTGATAATATTAATGTAAAAATCTTAAGGAACAGGAGCGTAAAAACACCTAAAACAAACCATGCAGGTAGAAGGTATGGTTTTGCATGTAAGAGAGATAGAAAGTAAGGTTTTGCATATGCTGCATTTAATGTTGAATTTTCCTAGGAAAGGTTAAATTTTAAGCCATTAAAATATAGCCAATAATTAACTACTAGTGCTGGATCATGTAATAAAGAGCTAAATTATTAAACTATGATAATAAATGAGTTCCCCAGGTCAAGAAGTAAGTTTTTACCTTAAAGAATAAAAAAGCAAAACATATATCAGACCTAATATACTTATTAAAACTAGTGGATGTTTAATTATAGATATCATCGGCAAAATTATTACATTTAGTTTACATTTCTGAAGTCACTGATTAATCCTTAGTTGAGCACAACATCATTTAACAACTTTCTATTCACCTTCAGAATTCCCCTGTGTTTAAGGTGAGTGTACTGAGATTCAGTTCCCGACACATTCTATTGATTAATCGTCCAATATCTGAATTATTATTTTTAATGCAACACATTGAATTTAAAATATAGAATTGCATCCTTACATAAATAAAATCATGTCAAAAATTAAAAACTGTAAAAGATTAAAAGTCAGACACATTTTAATAGTTTCAAAACAAGTTATAAAAATTTAAAATTACTATAGAATTCTACAATGATAAAAATATTGATCTAGGTTAGCTGTCTCCTGTAACACCCAAGTAAGTGACTCTATGTACTTTTTAATAAATCAGACTAATGGGCTGAAATGTATTCTTTCTTTGAGCACTTAACCAAATCCAATGAGATGACTCCTTTGATTTGTGTAAATTTATCAAACCATGCACCATACAAGGATGAAAAAATAACCTAAAAATTTTATGGATCAATAGAATTGGAGAAGTAAAAATTTAGAGTTGTAGAGAATTATAGTAACTTGTTTTTGTTTGTTTAGAAGATATTTGGAAAGATTAGTAGATGCTTTTTAACATAATATATTAGATTGCCCTAAAATATAAAAAGAAACATTTTAGCATGTTTTTATATATTATTCATTTATCTAATAAAACTTCTGGATGAAAAAATTTCTTTTTCTTTTTAATCCTAAAAAGACTATGAAACAGAAAAAGGGCAAAAGGTACCAGAAGAGTTTTCTTTATTTAAATATCCATAATGATAAGCAGGCTATTAAAGACTTGAAAAGTATAATTAGGCCAGATGTCAAGTTCTATTTTATGTCAGAATAATGTGACTTTTTTAATGAAGTTCACCAGGAGCTACTTTGCTTTCAAAGATCTGGATTAACTTGACTGTATTCAAGTAAAACTTTGGTGACCAAGTTTGTGATGTGTGCCTACAGGTGGGTGTGTTTACACCAGTGTACAACTAGGTATGCACTATTAGTGAGACTGGAATGCTGTGATTTTGTGAAACATTTAATAATTACCTCATTATTTAAATAAATGTAGCAAAATTCCATAATCAAGTGGTTCTTTTGTTCATAGAAATAACTTGTAACATCGTGTCAGAAGCAAATATATGAAATCCCTTTTGGTTTCTTAAAACAGAAACATAAAGATAGAGACAGCAAACTGCTGGTGATTATTTTGCAAAAACACCTCAACAGAATGTTAAAATATTCTATAATGATAACAGATACATACTTATCACAATCAAAAGAAAAAAATTACACACTGTTATTTACACTTCTATGGTTCTGAGCAAACAAAATTGTTAATGCAGTCATTCTCAGGACAAGGTCAAAATGTTTTTGTGTGATGAGAAAAGATTTTAAAAATGTAGAATTAATAGACATAGGATAACTGTTAATTTTAAAAATCAGAAGGTGCAAGCTAAAGCTAAATGATCCTTATATTCTGATTTAAGTTGTACTCACATTCTCCCCACACTGAGGTGTGTGTGTTGTGTGTGTGTGTGTGTGTGTGTGTGTGTGTGTGTAAGAAAAGAGAAGAGGAAGACTTCCAACTTCATTAACATAAGCTACATAAGTAGACCTACAGTACTGGGAATTGACATTATTGCAGTCTTTTTTTTTTTCCTTGCACCAGAATTCTAACTCAGGACCTTGTGCTCATCAGGCAGGCATTGTGCCACTGAGCTATATCCCAGCCCAACAGTACTCCATTCTTAAATGGTGCTTGAGTTCATATGGAGGTTGCTTATCCAACAGTTGATTTGGTACACACTGTTTCTTTTGGTCCATCCCATTATTTCAATGCCTGTTACCTTCTGGATGGTAGGCTGAGAGCAGGACATAACTGTTGGAGGGAATTAGTGCATTAATCATTTGTTGGCAATTTTGGCAAAATCTTTGGTGAAACTGCAGAACTTCATGAGATTGTAATTGCAAATGTCAGATGAGGGATGTGTAATTCCTGGCAGTGTCAGTAGAGACCTGGAAATATCAGTCATAAGGAGCATCCAACTAGACAGATGTACTCTAGGGTAGGGATGGGAGGAAACATTTGCTCTGAACTATCATCTCAGTGATTTTAAATTTTATTTACAATAATATATTCATTTCTTTTATAATTTTATGTTGTAAAAAGATAAGAAGGTTCATTTTTCATTTTATATTCTACATTAGTGCCAAGCATGTATATGTTAAAATAATATCTATCAACTTAATAAATTGAATGGGACAAGTGAATGGTTTTTATTGGTATTGTTTTAATGTGATTGATGATCTAGTACAGAAAAGAATGATTCAGTAAGTTATAATTCTTCCTTAAGATTCTTGTGAAATATTTCCTGAGAAGAAACAAAGGAATTTGTAGATTAGATGTTACTTGTCAGTAATTGCAAGTTATCTCTGAATTCTACAAATGAAGAACTCACAATTCGTATATTTATAGGGCAAGTGGACACATGCAAAGAGAATTACTTTGAGCAGAAAAGAAGAAATAGGTTTAATTGATGTAGAGGGGATAAGTTTTGAAAATGTGTCTGACTTCACATTAGGTACCAAAAATCAACTGGACTTCTTACCACTCCTCAGGAAAGACTGTATGGAAAATAAATTAAAAATTTGGAGATATTTCCCCCAAAGATTTGTTACCTTGTGAGGGTAACATGCTCTGTAAAACCATGACATAGTGACTCTCCTGGAACTTTCCAGGTGCTTTGCTAAACACAAAGACACCCAGAGTCCTGGGAAAACTGAACTGCAGCCTGAGGGCCTCAGGCAGTTAGATAGAAGACCTTTCCGGGGCAAGCTTCACAAGTGTTCAGATTCCACAGTGGTTCTGAAATTGCCAAAGGCATGCATCAAGGGTGGTATCAATGCAAAAAAATGATTCACAGGCAAAATCAGGGAAATAGGATGTGGCCACTTAATTGGACATATATGGCATCTGTTCTGTTAAATAATAACAAACAATGATTGGGCAATATCCATTTTCTCCTACCACCAAATAGTAAAGTTGATATTATTTTGTGGCATAGAAGACATACTACAGAGTTGTGGCTTGCCACTTGGAAAGCTGTGGATTCCACAGCTGGCAGAAACTTATCAGATAGGATTCTATCCTTATGTTACTTAAATTTCTATGAAGATCTACTATGTGTCCAAAATTATGGTCAGGAAAAACCTTTGACCAATGCACACCTTTGGCTTGTGATTAAAAGAGATTGAACCTGACCACTCTAACTTCTTGGAAACAAACATGCCTCATACACTATATGTGTCACCTAGTAATCTACAAAGATTAATATTTTGACACTAGTTCTTGTGTCTATATTTATGTAAAACTTTGATGCTGATGACCATTAAAACAAAGATTCGATTCCAGAAATATTTTTTTACCAAAATAAGCTTACTAAGAAATTTTTAACTCATTTAATTATAACTATCTTCAAAAAGGAAAATTTTAAATAACTTTATGCAACTAAAAGATACATAAAGCTGGAGATTCTAAAGCATTCTGTTGTCCTTCTTCTTAGCCATGTTCAACCATCACAGATGGCAACTTTCCATACGTTTAGTGACTTTGAGAGAAAGAGGTCCAAAAGCTTTTGATTTTTGCCTATGCAGTGTGCAGTAATACTCGCATTCCTTTCCTCATAAAACGCTACAAGCGTTTTACTCCACGCGTTGTCCTTCTGTTTAATAAAATGTGTAACTAGAAGTTGACTTTTACAGTTCTGGTGATATCACCACTTTTTGACATATAAAGTCTTAACATATTATCAGTTATCTCCATTTTTTCCTAACAAGAAAATTGGAAAACTTGTGTGATTTTTCTGTAACCCCACAGATTTTTATTTCATTTGAGATCATCTGATTTTATGTGTAGTGCTCTTTCCTAAATTAAATTTGCTCTGGTTTCTGTGGATATAAGCACTATTTACAGCATGATTTTATTGATTCTGGGAATTTTTCGATGAAAATGTTGAGGGACTCTTTAGCTTTCCAGCTGTGAAGGCCCCATTTCTCACTTATTTAAGAAATAAATGCACCAAAATCAAATTTTAAAACCATACCTACCAATAGGTTTTTAAAACAGAGATAATTTCAAAACACCATTGATTTTTCCACTGAGTATTGTAATAGTCTCTATCTCTGTTTGCTATGCATATATAAACTCACTGCCCACTTTTCTTTAACTCTACTATGCCTTTTATGCTAGTTGCGTTGGTTCCTAGCCCTATTACGAATGTGTCTTGCCCTGTAACAATTGCTTTGTGCTTCTTCTAAATTCTCAATTTTCCTGGCCATTTTATGATTGTGAAATCTGAAAAACAGATAGGACATAAGTATCTGAACAAGCTAGACTATAAATAAGTGGTTTATTTTTACAGTATCCTCAGTTTCACTGCTACTAGTATTCAGCTTGGACACCTACATTCACACTATTTATGGTATGTGTGCTATTTGATTTAGCAAGACACATGTATTTGTTATATTCTGTTAGAAAAGGTTCAACTAAAAGATATTACTAATATTAAAGAAAATATAACTAAATTCTGAATATAATTGTATGAACATATCCACAGAGAATGCAAATCCAAATCCTGGGAAGAACAAAATTTTACCTGACTGAAGATAGGGGAAACACATCCTGGTAAGTTGTGAGAAGCCAATTTTGTGAGAAAAAATAGTAAATCTTGGGCACAAGAGTCACTTCTGAGCTCTTAACCTTATGGAACAAATTAAAAGAAACATTCATGTGGCAACTCTCTGATTTCATTTTGCTTTATCTACCATAGTAAGACTCAGAGTTAGGATTTTAAGCTCAGTCATCCAGCAGCTGTGAAAATATCTAAAGCAAGTCCAAAATAAGTTGTCCTTTCTGGAACACATGGTATAAAATGCGCTACAAGAAACATGTCTTTTTTTCCCTAACATCTGTCCACATGATTAGCTTTAGTGGTACATTGCTGTTTTCTTCACGAGAATTAAGCAACCTAATAAGATCTTTTACAATTTAATGATAAGTGTTCAGTCTCTTACTCTGACTGTACTTACAACTATAAATATAATAATGCAAATTAAAAATGAAAGATTAATCTCATCAACCAACATATACATGGGTAATCAGTTAATCACAAATTTTCAGAAAACTCCTACACACACCACTTATAATGCCACCTAAATACAAAAGTACATACTCTGGCACACCTATGCTGCTTTTAAATATGTGTCTTATAAGTACACAAGTAACACAAGAATAAGCCTTCGCCTGAGGGTTAATGGCTGGGAGGAAATGACATCTAGCTATTAACTTTAAATAAATCCCCTGTGCTTCCATTATAATTTCAAAACGTTACAAATGTATATGGAGCACAAAATCAACTTTCTGTAATCTCTAGCTCATTGGCTGCTCCTCCCTTAGATATTTCAAACTTTCTCAATTGTCCAAAAGAGTTGTCAAAGATACAGCATGAAATTTTGTGACAAAAGCATGTTTCAAATATGAGAAATTGTACAGGCATGTGTTTCTTCTGAAGTAACGAATTAAACATAGTCAAGGGAAAAAGGAGTAATGGATGAATACTGAAATGAGAAGCAAATTAGTAAGTTGAAGAATAAATCTGAGGACATCACTCAGAATGAATCTCCATCAAAAAAGTTCATAGACAATATGCAAACTGAGATGAAGCAAATGGAAGACACATGAAAAGAAAAGCATAAGAAAATTTATGAGGAAATGAGAGGAAAACATGAAACGTGTGATAAAAAATAAAATGAGGATTTTCTAGAGGAAAACATTTAAAGATAAAATCAATGGCTAAAGGAGGAAACTTTGTCTAGATAGGGATGTAAGTATTTCCACGCTCAAACATTTGTGAAGTTAAAGAACATCAAAGTCAAACAGAAACATCAGCAGCAACTAGAGGAGAAATTCAGAATGGTTGCGTCAGTCATGGCAAATACCATAATTCTGTAATAGATCCCAAAAGACAGTGAAAATATCTGTACTATTTTGAAATATTGATGATAAGCATGGGACCCTAAGCCTAGAGGAACAATTATATAAGAATAAAATAAAATGTACTCATTTTTCAAATGTAGAAGAATTGATATTTTTCTAGGCACAAAACATTTAGAAAACATGGAGAGATAATAAAACTAGAAAGAAGGTAGAAGAAACAAGATTAAAGAAAGGCAGAGATCATCATAGTTTTCTTTATCAAAAGAAAAAAGTAAAATAATGACAGTCTGGATTTTAAGCTAAAGTGAAGGACAACACTCACTGAAATGGAGAGCGGGTTATGAATTTTAAAATGAACACTTCTAAAACTAACATATCTGAGGTATTACAGAGCTATAACTACTAAAAGAGTAGAAATAAATGCTGCAACTTTCAAGAAGACAAAGAAGAAAAGTAAGTAATAAAAATCTGATTCCTCCAAAGAACATTAGAGTAAAAGAAATGATGAGAAAAGGAAAAGAGTAGAGTCAGTAAAACCAAAATAAAGTAGTGGTTAAAGTTTTATCTAGATGCCCCCGAAACTCTCATGTAATCAAAAGTGGGTTTGGGGGAGTGACTAGATCACGGCCGTGTGATGCTGAGTTAGTCCAATTACTGTGACTGAATGCATTTACTGAAGACAGAAACTCAACCCTGCGTGAGTGGCGCCAACCAATAGGCCTGTAGCCTGGATGGAATAAGAAGGAGAAATAGAACTAAGAGTGCTGGTCCCCGCCGGCCACAATGTGAGCTGTACCGCCGGTGCTGTTCCGCTCTCCTTTCCAACCATCTGACTGGGCACTCAAACCCCTATAAACTGTGAGCTAAAACACAGTTTCCACTTTTACCTGTGGGTACTGTGCATTTTGTTCCAATAATGAGAAAGTAACTAAGGCAGAATTAAAACATATTACTAACCACAATAAATTACAGTTAAGTTAAAATACAGTCCCTAGAATACGGGAAGTGATATGGGGAAACACCTGAGGAAGATAACTGTGATGAATGAAAAATAAATTAACAAAAACTGATGTTGAGATTGTTCCCTGGATCCTGAAATGAGCAACTCTATACAATGATCAGAATAGTTAGGGGCAACAATCAATGCTCAGGATTAGGAAAGATTTTTTCTTGGTTGGGCTTTTCTAAAATTAGGAATCACTATTAAGAGAAATTCTACAACCTTACACTGGACAAATTTGAAGTGATAGGTTTGTATTTAATATGTTGGTCTTTTTAATACTAAGATCTTATTGTGCAAAAGTTTTTAAGGTAAATAAAGTCAAAGTTTCTGAATATAGAATAAATATTTTTCTCGATTTAAAGTGTCATTGAGAAAAATATTTAGAATATTTGTTTTCCTTGTCATGGTATATCATGGACTTCATGTAGTGCCAGATATTTAAAATGATCTTAACACGTAGAAGCTCACAGAGTTAATGTAGTTAATAAAATAATGAAAAGCAGAGAGGAAAAGTAGTACAGATTATTTAGAAGAGATAGGAGCAAAGTTATTCAAGTTTATTAAAACCTTCTACAGTAGGAAATGTAAAGCACATACAGAAAGTTATGAGTGTTTTCAAAATATATTTGAAAAAGAGTAACTTCATCTGATGCAATTATACTTAACCAGCTAGGATAAAATAAAACTTTAAATTGACAGAATTATTACCAGCAGTAAGTATTAACTTTTTCAAAGAATAAATTACTAACATCAATATTTTTTCTCAAGGGAGATTATTCCAAACTACAAATTTATAAGCAGATTCTATCCAGATTAAAAAACCCATTGAAATGTCTATGTAGAGATCAGAGTGGGACTTCAATGTTACTTTTCCTCTTGAAAAGGACCAAATAGTTTTTAGGGAAAGGGGACTCATCATAACCACATCATTATGATAAATATTTTTCCTGGCAGGATTTGAATGTTTGGTAAGATTTGTTTATTGCACATATATTGCAAAATGATTTTCTGAGTACTAAATTTTTTGAGTTTTATTAAAATAAAGTATTGTAATATTTACCAGACACAACTACATTTCCTATAGTTCATAGCAACAGAGGACATGAATTTTAAGTTCTTTCAGTAATATGAATTGATTGCAGTTTCTTTTCATCCATGAGCTTTTAACCCGCACAGTTACATACTTACTGCCCTTTAGTGGTCATATAAAGACATGGTTCTTTATTCTAGTCCTTTTGACAGTACACTGATTGCTGTTTCTATGTAGGATAAGTTGAAAGAGATATAAACTTTACTTCATTTTTAAGCTGCTAAAATTCTATTTGGGATCACAAAGGCCTAGTCTGATTGCTCAGATATGAAGAACAGCAGCTATAACAGGCTTTAAAAGTTTTATTTATAAACCACGCTTTCCCCAGTAGTATGTATGCATCAGGTTCCCAGTGTTTTACACACTTTCTTCATCAAAATACTCAACAAAGGAGCTTTAAAAAATTCCAATTTGGGGATGAAACCCTGGGGATTATGACATGGTAGTTCAAGAAGATTTAGGAAACTTTAAGTCTCCTCAAGTGACTCCTAAAATCGGATGAGGTTAAGAAATACTGACTCACGAGGTGTTGCTACCTTAGCATTCTGCATGCATGCCGTATGGTATTCTGTGCTTCTAAAGGCGGCAGCATACGCGGTAAGATGAGCTCATAGCAGGCAGATCAGCCCCAGAGCACAGTGATCCTTGCCTGAAGTTCAGAATCAATCAAGGATACCATTACAGATGGCCAAGCTAGGTACCAACTAGGCAGGAAGACAAGACCAGGCACTCCAGGGAGTTGATACAAAACACATTAGAACTGTGGCCAAAGGCACAACTGTTGGAGGCCAGGCCTCAAGATAAAGACAAAAGAAACAGGTCTATATGCTTCCCTGAGAGATAACTAATAAATTAACATCCCCGTCATTCACCCTGGTGGGTACCTGGAATCCCCTGGCTTATTTCTTCCTAAAAATAATTCCTTTTTTTTCCATGTACCTTTGCTCCATGTTTTGCTTCCCATTGGATGAATGTTACCTACGTCACTGAATTTGTAATCTTCTCATGGATCATAGTTTTGTCCCGTTTTGTACCCACCTCATGAGTTTGAAAGCACCTCCTGATGTTACACCCACCCAGTGATTTTGTTGCATAAAACTTCCTCTATATAATGGTATCTGCAACAACCCATTTGTGAGTCCCCTCCTGTCTCTATTTCCTACTCTTAACCTTCGTTGATCTTTAGAATTCACACTTATGTTTGTGGGAACACAAACATGGCATATCTAACACCTAACAAGTTGAGAATTTCATTTATGTATTTCCCCTATAACAGTAGGATTTGCTTTGGTTGTATTGAGCCAGAACTCATCCAATAATAGTATTAAAGTATTTGTCTTCTCTTCTAGGCAAATAAGGATGTAAGGAAACCAGTGTTATACGGTAGATTGGCAACAATGTGGAGAAATGAGAAAGAAAACTTGAAACTAAAGGATTAACTCTTAAATCCACAGTAAAATTTTTATGATTCGGATATGCCAACCTCAGAAAAGGAGTGCCGCCATCGTGGCCTACTTGGTAATGGCATTTCATGGAGAATACAAGGCCTTTGGGGCTTCTTTGTGTGTCGCCCTTGTAGTAGTACCTTCCTTGCTCAGTAATGGGGATTACTACCTGACACTGTGCCTGCCGTTAATGTAGGATGCAACTCAATGAATGAACAAAAGAAGGGTGTGGAGAAATACAGTGGATATTTCAGAAGAAAAAACAAAACTAATAGTTCCCTTTCACATTAAAAAAAATTCCCTATTGATTTTAATTAGGCTCTTGCTGAGGTTTCAAACTTAAAGGGAATTTTACGGAGAAAGTCATGTTAAATCCTTTTGTTATGTTTTTCATATTCTTAGGAGATAAAAATCAGAGACCTAAAGATTATAATACACATATTCCGATGATGGCTTATGAAACCAACCTTCATCTGTCTGATGTTTAAAAACCTATGAGATAAGAATAATGGATTGTTTTCTTAATGTAAGAAGGAAAGGCAACAGCTCTTCTAATTAACCGTCTAAAATTTTCTTAGATAAAAAATATTTTATGGTAGTAAAGCATTTATTGATCTTGTGTCTCTACTCAGAGATCAATTTATAAACTTTTCCTCTGCAGTTTGGAGGTCTCATTCTCTTTACCATTGAAATAGTTTCTTTCCAAGAAAGTATTATTTACCCCAGGGAAAAAAATACTATTATGGAATAAAAGGCACATTGTTTTTCTACAATTCTTTAAAAATAGATATTGTAATTAACATAAACACATGTCATATCCCTTTTCAAAACAGACATTGTCATGTACTAATTTTCAGAGCTTGAAGCAGTAAAGTTGCTAAGACAGAAATCGAGTTGACCTCTTGGTTGGTATCCCACCAGAAGCAATGAGACAACTATAACATGAGTCATGCTCTACAGTTTTTTTTTTTCTTCTGACAAATAGAAAATTTCTCATAATGCTTAGTAGAGTTTTGTCTTTGTATACAAGAATTCCATGTATCTCTTTCATAATTTTTCCTTAAGAAAATTATAATGAAACTGATAATATTCCACTATGTTAATTTGATACAGGGGAAATAAATGTAACTCCAAACCTGCTAGATGTCAGATATGCTGGGTTCTTGTTCCTCAAACAAAAGAATAAAATCTATGGAGCAACCGAGGTTAAAAGCTGAAATATTTGCTGAGGGGGAATGACATAGTTGCTGAGAGGTAGGCGGGGATCTGGGAAATGGGTTGCCAGGTATCCCACTTTACTAAGGAAATTTTATAGAGCACAATCACAAGGTAGGTACGCAATCATGAAATGGGCACAACACTGGACAAAACTATGATCTACTAATAAGATTGCAAGTTTAGCTATTTAGATAATATTGAGCCAATCAAGAAGCAGGTCACAGAGCAAGGGTCTTTTAGGAAGAGAAAAATCAGGGTTTTGGCCCCCGCTGGGGTGACAATGTTAATGTTCATTTATTCTCTCTCAGGGAGTCGTGTAGGATGGGTAGTTTTGCACTTACCTTGAGGCCTGACCTCCAGCAGATGCACCTCTGGCATGTGTTTTCATCCTCTGTATTCACTCCCTCGAGGGCTTAACTATGACTGTGTATACTATTTCTACCTAGCTTAGCTGTCTATAATAGAATCAAACTACTGCATTCTATGAAAGATGGATGAAAGATAACTATAGGAAGGTAGGTAATAAAGACTAGGACAATAACTGGCTGAAGAAAATGTACTAATAAACAGCAAAGAAAGAGCTAAATGTGATCATTATTGCCCAATCTTAGTTTTCTAGAATTAGGTTATACATTTTTAATCTGGAAGGGAACACAAAGTCATACCATTTAAAAACTAGAAAAGATGAGAATAATTCAAAACAATTAAAACCAAAGGATACTTTTCTGTTGCATTTTGAACTGATATCATTCAGTTCTCCAGGAACTTCTATAGTTTGAATAAGAATAACCAAAAACTGTAAACTTCTTTCTACACTTAATGGAGGTGAGATATAGACAGAGGGAGTGTTAACAAATAGGTGTACCTACTGACTCCAAATTGCTTTTGATGCGATGATTTGGTTGAAGAAGATTGATCATATATGATGCTCACCATTATGGTCCTTTTTAATTATTCTACTTCAAGCAACAAAAACAGATGCAAGCCTGGCCAGGCATATGTAAACATTTAGCAATGGACATTCATACTAACCACAAGTCTCAGCAAAAGAGTAAACAATTTACAATCTATTTAAATTTTGAAATATCTATAAAAATATTTAAGCATGAAAACTAAGGTAGAATTGTTTGTTTTCATTTGTATAGGCCTTAGGTGGTTGTGATTGCTGAATTTGCTTGGGTAGGATTTGAAAGTAAATTAACCTACTTGCACAAGTTGTGTTCTTAAAAATACGTTTTCTTCAAGCTCTAAAGTGAAAGAGCACACTGAAAGAGAAAGATAGGGAAGTGGCTGGCCACTTGGGGGCTTTTCCCTGTGCCTGGGTGAGGGCATGCTTTCCTTTGATAATAGATACACATCAGTACAAGGCATTGGAATGGTGGAAAGGGGAATACAGTTGCTCCACCTTCTCTGAGAGGCTCTGAAATTCGGTGTGATCTCCTTCATGTTGGACAGTGCCTGAAGATCAAGGACAATCAATCCTGATACTTTTACATTTATAGATGTTTTGACTGCAGAGAATGGAAAAGATCTGTCCTTCTAGAATATTTCAGTCTGCTCTCTCTTTTATCTCATCCCTGGGTCCGTATCTGATGGAAAAATAGGGAGAAAGTGCAAATGGTCATCAATGGGTGAGTCTGATTAGGAGTCTAATTAGGAGCTGTTCAGTGATAAATATTCCAAATAAGCCAAAAAGAGAAATATCTTATTTTTGGTTAGGAGTATTTCATTTTATTATAAACTTTGCTATTTTACCACCTAGAGTGGTTAATATATCTTTTACATATAGCCTATTATAAAATCACGCCATAGAGAATCTAGGTCACAACTGTTGTTATTAATATACTGCAAAAATGTCAAGAATTTTCTATTTGACCTTTCACAACTCTCTTCAACATCCTTCCTACCTCTATTTCTGTCTCCTTCAGATTGTCCTAAATGTGGAAAATAAAAATCTGTCCTGTTAAAATGCATTTTAAAATGACCTTGGACAGTCTTTTATCATTCATGAAGAATAACACACACCTGTTTCAGGCTGTCACAGTCTCTCAGGCCTTTTTTGTTAATTGCTGCTGCTACTTCATCTTATAAATTATTTCATTCTCCCTAGAAGGAGGCATCTGTTCTGCACGGGCTGCCTATCAACCTGCATCTTCCGCTTCCTTTTATTTCCCTTTCCCTTCCCGTCCATGATTCTTTCCTTTCAAAAATTTAGGAATTTTTCTCTATAAAAATGTCATTTGAAATATAAAGTGCTAATTTATTTATTGTCCATTTTAAGAGAGAAATAAGTGCATTTTCAACTTGCCTTAAATATTCTAACAATAAGCATAATACATGAGTAACTGCAAGATGTTAAACTTTATAACACTTTCACGGTAACACTTTTAATTCATAATAATTTGAATGATGCTCTCACAGACAGCTAAGTGAGGTGGAAATAGTCTAGAGACTCAGACAGGCTAGGTTGCTGCAGAAGTCTGTGCGGAAGATAAGAACACATCACAACTATGTCTGGATGCGCATCCTTCGGGTTTCCTCCTGTCTCTCAGGAGCTGTTCTCTTTCAATAAATCGTTCCTACTCTTAACCTCTGTTTTGCACTGGAATTCATTCTTCAATTTCAGGTGACATGAACTTGGCGAATCCAACACCTAGCAAGTTGAGAGTTCTATTTTCCCTATATCAATGACCTCAACATTTCCCACTACAAAGCCAGCATATACAAAAACCATTAATATAGCAGGAGATATTTACCTAACACTAGATTTAGGAATGAACATAGTGAGAGCATGCTGCGCTGGCACACACCTGTAGCCTCAGATACTTGGAAGTGAGACCGGTGAATCACTGAAACCCAAGACATTTAGCCAGTCTGGGTAACATAGCAAGGCCTCATCTCACACACATACACAAAAGAATTCATATCATTAAACAAATGTAATGTATTCAATGGAAACAAATAAATAAAAATTCTTATTTGCTGAGCATTATAGTTAATTATTCCGATTGTATAATGCATTGCATGAAATTTACTTTCAAATATATATTTTATGTGTATTAAAATGGTAATATATTTATAAAATTAGAACTCTGAAGGAAAAATAGCTAATATATTTAAATAAAAATGATTTAAGTCATATATGTTCTAACTAAAAAAGTAAATAGTTTGATTATGGGAGAGGAAACTAATATCACCAATATAGAAATCACTCTGTAGATTCCACAGAAAGCTAAAATTAGAAATTCCATTCAATCCAGCTGTTCCTCTTCTGAGTATCTTCCCAAAAGAGTTTAAACCATCATATTACAGTGCTATATCCATACTCATGTTCATAGCAGCTCAATTCATAGTAGATAGATCTTAAAGTGGCCTATAGGTTCATCAACCGATGAATGGATAATAACATATATTTATACACAATGGAGTACTACTTATCCATAAAGAGGGCTAAGTCTGAATCATTTATAGGAAAATTGACCCACCTGGAGGCCATAATGGTAAGTGAAACAAATCAGTCATACAGATTAAATATCTGATGATTTCTCTATATGAGAATCCCAAATAAAAACAAAAAGCAAAGTAAAAGATAGAGAACAGGAAATAGATAACTAGGTCTTTTGCAATAAGAAAAGATCCGAGACAGAACAAAGAGGGGAGAATGAACAAAAGAATTAAGATGTGTTATAGACATGGACCTGTAACAATTACATAGTGCAAACATGTACTAATACAAAATGAAAAATGAAAAAGGCTAAACAATTTCTTTTCTAATACTGTTGCCTCTGTAGAAACAACCAGCAAAAACAACAACAACATACATGGCTGTTGCAAAAGAACTGAAAGTAACACATATTCAAGCAAAGCTACTCATCCCTTTAGTGATTGGGCTACTTTAACATATTTTACCTGCACACGTTGTGGAAATAGAAATATATTTCCAAACATTTGGTAATTTCAGACCAAATTTCACATTACTGAAAATATCACCAAAAAAATTCCACGTAAGGTGTATATTGTTCAAATGCGTTAGACCAAGTTGATAGCACTATACATTCCTTTATTCCTTCTTATATAACATGAGTTATGTGACAATGTATGTGAATATTTATGTCAATATGGGGGTATCCTCTGTATTCTTGCTGAACTAAACTCTTAAATTAGCTACTCTGAAAACTGGTGCCATAGAGTCGTGCTTTTGTTAGAAGCAGTAAGATAAGTAGAAGTTAAGAACTTTTGCTCTATTAGTGAATCAGTAGAAAACTGGATATATATTTAGAGTCTTTGTTTTCTTGGATTAGTCAGTTTCCTATAAAACTTCATCTAGATTGATTTACTGGAGAAGAGAAGTAAGTTTGGTATTTGATTCCAGAATACCATTTAAATCCTTGATAATTTCCTGAAATTTAATGTGTGTAATTTGCAAAGTCCCAATTTTCCCATTTTTCAAGTGGGGAAAGTAATATTTGCAGACTAGCAGAAGGGCCTCCCTAGGAAGGTTTAATGAGGTGACATGTCTAAAATGTTATCTAAGGGAAGATGTTTTTATTATCTCTGCAAACATTACCTTAGCTTCACTGAAGAATAAAAGATACCACAAGGTAGCATTGTGTTATGATAAAGCGGTGAAGTACCACCTGCAGGAAATTGGCTTCATGAAAGGCAGCGACAGAGAGCACATCAGGGTTACATGAAATCAATCAGAGGCAGGCGGGAAGAACACAAGCCAGATAAAGTAGGGTCCTTTATGACAGCCAGGAGAATATATCAAAGCCATCTTTACTAATTTCAAAAAGCCCACTCCACCGTCTAGAGGTGAGAACATTACTTCAGACAGGGTGCTGGCTCGGCTGGATTTCTCTGAAGATGTTAGGACTCTATTTGTGAGTTTCTTAAAGAATGAAAAAAGCCAGCCAGCCTGAATACCGTGAAGTTATCCGATCAGAGGGATGAAATTGAGTACATATATTTCCACAATGATTTCTCCATTGGAAATTTATTTGCGACAGTAACACCCTCATTTTTGTATCCTATTTCTTAGCTAATACTTATTTAGCAACTACTTTCCAAATATGCCAACATGTTGCTGTACATTTTATACAACAACAATAAAATGAACCAAACCAGTTAAAAGTAGATGGCACCTAAAATTGAAAAATAAATGAAAAGCAGAGTAATTGCTGCTCACACTGAGCATATGATGGATCAGGGGTCGTTGCAAGAACTCCACCAGCATGAGCACTTTCGATAGGAAGGGTTGATATTATATGGAGAACCAAGTTCTAGATTCCTAGGGCTAATTTAAAGCTGAGGATGAAGTGCAGCCATGTTGCCAGCTGCTCAGGAGCTCAGCTCAGGAGGCTGAGGCTGAAAGATGTCTTGAATCCAGGAGGTTGATATCAAACTTGGCAACACCCCGTGTCAATTTACCCCAAGACCTCTAAAACTAAGTGGAAAAAGCAAACTAAGAAACTCCAGTGTTTAGTGTTCATGGACTAAGGACAGAAATGAGTAGAGAAAGGAACAGCTATAGACAGTGGGCTCAGACTGCATATATCTGGAAACCTGATTGGCATAAAGATGTTTTAAGAAGTTACCCTCTGTGATGTTGGCAGAAAAGCTGATGCCACCTAAGAAAATGATGGCAGTTTTGCCCTTAAGAATTACCAAATCTCCTCTTTGAATGAATTCAGCGGAAACACACATTAACCACATATATCAAATGCATTTTATCTATATCTTCTACCTATTTGAATGCTTTCTAATAATAAATAAACTTGGAATGGACTGATGGATCAGTTGAATTTGAAAACAATTCATGTAACTACATCAGTTTCACTTAAATCTTTGAATTAATTGTCAGTAATACCATTCTGAAAGTGAGTAAGCAGATAGTGGCATATGTGTGTTGCGAAGACAGAGCTAAAACAGGTTTCATTCAGTCATTCAAAGCAAGGGCTACAATCTGTGTACTTTTGAAGTAGAATAATTAGAGTCATAGCTTCAGAAAGGGTGTCCAAAAGAGGCAAAACCAAATTAATTTGAATTTTCTGTAAAGTCTTAGCTTGAAAAATACTTCATTTAAGAGAGTTACAATACACATTTAGAATCATCTCTTCTGTTGTTGCTAAGCCCTGTTTTACACTGTCCCTGAGCTAGGATAAAATAGATTAATTTCATTTTAAATAATAATATTTTTAAAGATATAAGGCAAAACAAAGGTAATGCAGAAATATTTCAAATTTTTAACATTAATTTATTTTCTTAAATAATGCCTTTTATCAATTTTTGAATTATATTATTAAAAATGAATTATAAGCAGTAAAATATTTTATGCCCAAGTTATTATAATAATTGTGATTATTTGTAGAGCTGCTTATTTGTCATAGAGACTTTAATTTGCTGATGAATGTATAATAAAATCATATTTTATCTTCACAAAGTTTATATTTACTGGGATTAAAAGAACTATATTTTAAAAACATGAATTCACTTAGAATAAAGCATGATTTATTAAATAATAAATTTTATTTACTATTAAAGCAGTTTCCTATTATCTGGGTAAGATTTGGATGCGGTTTTATGTTATGGTTTAATTTACCCACAGAGGTAGTAAATAGCACAATAAAATAAAATTCTATATCTAACTTTGAGTTCAAAATCTGTCTTGTTTGGTTAATTATGTGAACGCCAAAGATCTATTTTGATAAGGAACAGGGAGAGCAGAATTTCTTAATGAGAGAAGAGTCAGGTTCAGTTTTATATGTCGACTTGACAATGCCACAGGGCACTCACAAAGTTGTTTAAGCATCATGTGGGTGTCTCTTGGAGGGAGTTGAGATGAGCATATCCCTAAATCAGTGGATTAAGTTGCTTTCCTTCCATGGTGTGAATGGGTCTCATTCTGTCAGCTGATGGGCTGATTCGAACAAAAATGTTGACTTTCCCCCAGGTAAATGGTAGTTTTACCCATCTGATGGCATGGAATGGAGGCAAGAAACAACTGAACCGAGCACTGTGATTGCCCCCAGCTTACTGCTTTGAGAGGGTCTCAACATAAATGCCGCAGGAAAGAGGAGCTAGGCAGAATGCAATGGGCTCTGGGAGTTCAAAAAGAACTGAGAACTCAGAGAGGTCAAGGAGGCTGGTGCAGGCCAGAGAGGATGTGAGAAAGAGAGCTGTGTGGAAGAGAACCCAGACATCAGCCATGATCACTTGAAAGTACTTAACCGAATGCTCATCAGTAAACACACAAGAGTAAACTATGAAGGACAATACTAGAAAATAGCCAACTACACGAATTTAGTACTATATGCAAGCGTTACATCACTCAGGTAGAATATCATAACTTAAAAATGTATACTATGATGCACAAAGCAACCATTAAGGTGACACAAACATGTAACAGATAAGCCAAAAAGTCCTCAGTCAATATTTTTAAAAAGTCAGATTAAAGAAGAAATAATGAAGAATAGAAGAGACACATGAAAGCCAAGAAGATCACATAAACCTAATAATTACATTAAATGAAGATATCATGAAAGTCAATTTTTAAGAAACACAGTGGTTAGATTATTGTACAGAATGACTCAGCTATATGCTGCCCAAAGCACCTTGGCAGTACAAATGTCCAAATGTATAGGATCCCGGTAAACCAGAACATGGAAGAATTTTAGATTTACCAGGATCCTATACATCTGGATATTTTCGATTTTCCCTCTCATTCAATTAAATACTAATTTTAATATGCACTTTGATGTTTTTGTTTGTTTGACCTATAGGTAGGTCATTTAGAGGTGTGCTATTTCATTTCTTAATTCTTGAGAATTTTCCAAGAAACATACAGTGATTTTCTTCTGGTGTAATTATTTTGTGGTTAGAGAATGTGCTTTATTGAATTTTTGGAGAATTGTATTTTGAGTCAAAATATTATTTCTCTTAGTAAATATCTCATGGTGCTTTCTTCTCTTAGGCAGAGTGTTCTATAAATATCAGTTGGGTTGAGTTGGTTAAGGGTGGCTTAGGTTTACCAACATTCTGTTTTTTTAATCAAACAGGATATTGAAATCCTGAACTAAAATTTTAGTCTACTTTCCCCTGTAATTTCAAGTCTTTGTATGCAGTGTTTTAGATGCACTAAAAAAAAGAATTTCATGTCCTTTACAAATTCATGATGTCATAATGGAAAGACTTTCTACCTGCATTAATATTCTTTTCTTTGAAATTCACTTAACCTAATGTCACTATACCTATTTCATCTTTCCTCTGATTAGAATTGTCATACCATATATATTCCATCCTTTTAATCTTCTGTGCCTTTACAATTTTGATGAAATTGATCAGTTCTTTTAAAAATATTTACTATCAAACTTCATTAAAAAGAAGCTACACATAGCCATGTAGCTACTAAGGAAATATAAGCACTCATAGTTAAAATCCTTTTTACTAAGAAAGTTCATCTCAAATAGATATTCCACTCAAGCAGATATTCAATGTTTTATAAATATGTAATATCAAATTTTTTTGTCTTTTATTTTTTACTTTTTTTTTTCTTTTTTTTTTTTGGCGGTACTGGGGATCAAACTCAGGACCCTGAGCTTGCTAGGCAGGCGCTTATTCCACTGAGCTATATCCCCAGCCCCCTTTTTTTTGTCTTTTAGAGACAGGGTCTCGAGATGCAGTTTAGGCTGGCCTTGACCTCTCTATGTAGCCCAGGCAGGTCTCAAACTCGCAGCAACCCTCCTGTCTCAGCCTCCCGAGTGCTGGGTCTCAGGCGTACACCGCCACGCCTAGCAAGTGATATCGACTTTATACAAAATTTTCTTGAAAAATGAAAAGGCGAGCACTCACTGAAGCCAGAGTTAACACCACAAAGACAATAGAAGGAGGAGGAGGAGGAGGATTAAGAAGGGGAGATGGAATGGGAGGGAGAGAAGATTTCTTTTAAACACAATGGAAAGACTGTACAAAATTTTGGCAAGTTGAAATCTGAAATATGAAAATATTAATTAACAAGCAGGAATTATTGGAAAAACAAGGGTTGTTTTCATATTAGAAAAATGTATTAATATAATTTGCCACATTGGAAAGCAAAATTATGTATGAAATAAGCAATAGAAAAAATTCAAAACCCGTTGCTAATAAAGAATTTCTTTGAAAAGTAGGGGGAGAAAATTAAATTATGTAACTTGATAAAGTGTTTCCATGAAAATCTACAGCTAGCATCATATTACATGGTGAAATATTGAATACTTTCCCTTATGCGATCAACACTGGAGGTAATAGAAGGATGTGTACTCTCAGCACTACTACTCAGCATTTTCCTAGAAGCGCTAACCAGAGAAAGTAAGATAGAAGCAGGAACAGCAACAGTAGAAGCAACAGCAGCGGCAGAGAAAGCAGAAGTAGCAGCTGCTGCCAGAGGCGCAGGGAGGGAGTGGGAGGGAGGAGGAGGGGGA